>CM054057.1:55633240-55875325 GCA_028641055.1 Alopecurus myosuroides
CCCCTCTGCGTGAGCCGGAAGTGGGTAGCAAAGTGGAACTAGTTGCTTGGTTGTGTCATGTTAGGCCCAAGGAACACCATTGACAATGGTAGGGCCCACCTACTTGCAAGATTCCCCCCGTTACGTCAGATCCGGGAGTTTCGGGGTGTGAGCAGTCCTGGAACCCGCGAGAGAGAATCCGACGTCGGTGAGGCCCCGGCACAGAGAGTGATGGTATCTTTGGCACCCAACACCCATGATACAATCTAACACACATGGCATGGCAAAACATTGGTTTAGGTGGGATCCCGACGCTCCGGGTCCCCTCTCCGGAGATACACTAGCCCCGGTGTCGAAAAAGACGGAACCTGCGTCTAGCCCTCTCTGCGTGAGCCGGAAGTGGGTAGCAAAGTGGAACTAGTTGCTTGGTTGTGTCATGTTAGTCCCAAGGAACACCCTTGACAATGGTAGGGCCCACCTACTTGCAAGATTCCCCCCGTTACGCCAGATCCGGGAGTTTCGGGGTGTGAGCAGTCCCGGAACCCGCGAGAGAGAATCCGACGTCGGTGAGGCCCCGGCACAGAGAGTGATGCTATCTTTGGCACCCAACACCCATGATACAATCTAGCACACATGGCATGGCAAAACATTGGTTTAGGTGGGATCCCGACGCTCCGGGTCCCCTCTCCGGAGATACACTAGCCCCGGTGTAGAAAAAGACGGAACCTGCGTCTAGCCCCCTCTGCGTGAGCCAGAAGTGGGTAGCAAAGTGGAACTAGTTGCTTGGTTGTGTCATGTTAGGCCCAAGGAACACCCTTGACAATGGTAGGGCCCACCTACTTGCAAGATTCCCCCCGTTACGTCAGATCCGGGAGTTTCGGGGTGTGAGCAGTCCTGGAACCCGCAAGAGAGAATCCGACGTCGGTGAGGCCCCGGCACAGAGAGTGATGCTATCTTTGGCACCCAACACCCATGATACAATCTAACACACATGGCATGGCAAAACATTGGTTTAGGTGGGATCCCGACGCTCCGGGTCCCCTCTCCGGAGATACACTAGCCCCGGTGTAGAAAAAGACGGAACCGGCGTCCAGCCCCCTCTGCGTGAGCCGGAAGTGGGTAGAAAAGTGGAACTAGTTGCTTGGTTGTGTCATGTTAGTCCCAAGGAAAACCCTTGACAATGGTAGGGCCCACCTACTTGCAAGATTCCCCCCGTTACGTCAGATCCGGGAGTTTCGGGGTGTGAGCAGTCCTTGAACCCGCGAGAGAGAATCCGACGTCGGTGAGGCCCCGACACAGAGAGTGATGCTATCTTTGGCACCCAACACCCATGATACAATCTAACACACATGGCATGGCAAAATATTGGTTTAGGTGGGATCCCGACGCTCCGGGTCCCCTCTCCGGAGATACACTAGCCCCGGTGTAGAAAAAGACGGAACCGGCGTCCAGCCCCCTCTGCGTGAGCCGGAAGTGGGTAGCAAAGTGGAACTAGTTGCTTGGTTGTGTCATGTTAGGCCCAAGGAACACCATTGACAATGGTAGGGCCCACCTACTTGCAAGATTCCCCCCGTTACGTCAGATCCGGGAGTTTCGGGGTGTGAGCAGTCCTGGAACCCGCGAGAGAGAATCCGACGTCGGTGAGGCCCCGACACAGAGAGTGATGCTATCTTTGGCACCCAACACCCATGATACAATCTAACACACATGGCATGGCAAAACATTGGTTTAGGTGGGATCCCGACGCTCCGGGTCCCCTCTCCGGAGATACACTAGCCCGGGTGTAGAAAAAGACGGAACCGGCGTCCAGCCCCCTCTGCGTGAGCCGGAAGTGGGTAGAAAAGTGGAACTAGTTGCTTGGTTGTGTCATGTTAGGCCCAAGGAACACCATTGACAATGGTAGGGCCCACCTACTTGCAAGATTCCCCCCGTTACGTCAGATCCGGGAGTTTCGGGGTTTGAGCAGTCCTGGAACCCGCGAGAGAGAATCCGACGTCGGTGAGGCCCCGGCACAGAGAGTGATGGTATCTTTGGCACCCAACACCCATGATACAATCTAACACACATGGCATGGCAAAACATTGGTTTAGGTGGGATCCCGACGCTCCGGGTCCCCACTCCGGAGATACACTAGCCCCGGTATAGAAAAAGACGGAACCTGCGTCCAGCCCCCTCTGCGTGAGCCGGAAGTGGGTAGCAAAGTGGAACTAGTTGCTTGGTTGTGTCATGTTAGTCCCAAGGAACACCCTTGACAATGGTAGGGCCCACCTACTTGCAAGATTCCCCCCGTTACGTCAGATCCGGGAGTTTCGGGGTGTGAGCAGTCCTGGAACCCGCGAGAGAGAATCCGACGTCGGTGAGGCCCCGACACAGAGAGTGATGCTATCTTTGGCACCCAACACCCATGATACAATCTAGCACACATGTCATGGCAAAACATTGGTTTAGGTGGGATCCCGACGCTCCGGGTCCCCTCTCCGGAGATACACTAGCCCCGGTGTAGAAAAAGACGGAACCTGCGTCTAGCCCCCTCTGCGTGAGCCGGAAGTGGGTAGCAAAGTGGAACTAGTTGCTTGGTTGTGTCATGTTAGTCCCAAGGAACACCCTTGACAATGGTAGGGCCCACCTACTTGCAAGATTCCCCCCGTTACGTCAGATCCGGGAGTTTCGGGGTGTGAGCAGTCCTGGAACCCGCGAGAGAGAATCCGATGTCGGTGAGGCCCCGGCACAGAGAGTGATGCTATCTTTGGCACCCAACACCCATGATACAATCTAGCACACATGGCATGGCAAAAAATTGGTTTAGGTGGGATCCCGACGCTCCGGGTCCCCTCTCCGGAGATACACTAGCCCCGGTGTAGAAAAAGACGGAACCGGCGTCCAGCCCCCTCTGCGTGAGCCGGAAGTGGGTAGCAAAGTGGAACTAGTTGCTTGGTTGTGTCATGTTATGCCCAAGGAACACCCTTGACATTGGTAGGGCCCACCTACTTGCAAGATTCCCCCCGTTACGTCAGATCCGGGAGTTTCGGGGTGTGAGCAGTCCTGGAACCCGCGAGAGAGAATCCGACGTCGGTGAGGCCCCGGCACAGAGAGTGATGCTATCTTTGGCACCCAACACCCATGATACAATATAACACACATGGCATGGAAAAACATTGGTTTAGGTGGGATCCCGACGCTCCGGGTCCCCTCTCCGGAGATACACTAGCCCCGGTGTAGAAAAAGACGGAACCGGCGTCCAGCCCCCTCTGCGTGAGCCGGAAGTGGGTAGCAAAGTGGAACTAGTTGCTTGGTTGTGTCATGTTAGGCCCAAGGAACACCATTGACAATGGTAGGGCCCACCTACTTGCAAGATTCCCCCCGTTACGTCAGATCCGGGAGTTTCGGGGTGTGAGCAGTCCTGGAACCCGCGAGAGAGAATCCGACGTCGGTGAGGCCCCGGCACAGAGAGTGATGGTATCTTTGGCACCCAACACCCATGATACAATCTAACACACATGGCATGGCAAAACATTGGTTTAGGTGGGATCCCGACGCTCCAGGTCCCCTCTCCGGAGATACACTAGCCCCGGTGTAGAAAAAGACGGAACCTGCGTCCAGCCCCCTCTGCGTGAGCCGGAAGTGGGTAGCAAAGTGGAACTAGTTGCTTGGTTGTGTCATGTTAGTCCCAAGGAACACCCTTGACAATGGTAGGGCCCACCTACTTGCAAGATTCCCCCCGTTACGTCAGATCCGGGAGTTTCGGGTGTGAGCAGTCCTGGAACCCGCGAGAGAGAATCCGACGTCGGTGAGGCCCCGACACAGAGAGTGATGCTATCTTTGGCACCCAACACCCATGATACAATCTAGCACACATGCCATGGCAAAACATTGGTTTAGGTGGGAACCCGACGCTCCGGGTCCCCTCTCCGGAGATACACTAGCCCCGGTGTAGAAAAGGACGGAACCTGCGTCTAGCCCCCTCTGCGTGAGCCGGAAGTGGGTAGCAAAGTGGAACTAGTTGCTTGGTTGTGTCATGTTAGTCCCAAGGAACACCCTTGACAATGGTAGGGCCCACCTACTTGCAAGATTCCCCCCGTTACGTCAGATCCGGGAGTTTCGGGGTGTGAGCAGTCCTGGAACCCGCGAGAGAGAATCCGACGTCGGTGAGGCCCCGGCACAGAGAGTGATGCTATCTTTGGCACCCAACACCCATGATACAATCTAGCACACATGGCATGGCAAAACATTGGTTTAGGTGGGATCCCGACGCTCCGGGTCCCCTCTCCGGAGATACACTAGCCCCGGTGTAGAAAAAGACGGAACCGGCGTCCAACCCCCTCTGCGTGAGCCGAAAGTGGGTAGCAAAGTGGAACTAGTTGCTTGGTTGTGTCATGTTAGGCCCAAGGAACACCCTTGACACTGGTAGGGCCCACCTACTTGCAAGATTCCCCCCGTTACGTCAGATCCGGGAGTTTCGGGGTGTGAGCAGTCCTGGAACCCGCGAGAGAGAATCCGACGTCGGTGAGGCCCCGGCACAGAGAGTGATGCTATCTTTGGCACCCAACACCCATGATACAATCTAACACACATGGCATGGCAAAACATTGGTTTAGGTGGGATCCCGACGCTCCAGGTCCCCTCTCCGGAGATACACTAGCCCCGGTGTAGAAAAAGACGGAACCTGCGTCCAGCCCCCTCTGCGTGAGCCGGAAGTGGGTAGCAAAGTGGAACTAGTTGCTTGGTTGTGTCATGTTAGTCCCAAGGAACACCCTTGACAATGGTAGGGCCCACCTACTTGCAAGATTCCCCCCGTTACGTCAGATCCGGGAGTTTCGGGGTGTGAGCAGTCCTGGAACCCGCGAGAGAGAATCCGACGTCGGTGAGGCCCCGGCACAGAGAGTGATGCTATCTTTGGCACCCAACACCCATGATACAATCTAACACACATGGCATGGCAAAACATTGGTTTAGGTGGGATCCCGACGCTCCGGGTCCCCTCTCCGGAGATACACTAGCCCCGGTGTAGAAAAAGACGGAACCTGCGTCCAGCCCCCTCTGCGTGAGCCGGAAGTGGGTAGCAAAGTGGAACTAGTTGCTTGGTTGTGTCATGTTAGGCCCAAGGAACACCATTGACAATGGTAGGGCCCACCTACTTGCCAGATTCCCCCCGTTACGTCAGATCCGGGAGTTTCGGGGTGTGAGCAGTCCTGGAACCCGCGAGAGAGAATCCGACGTCGGTGAGGCCCCGGCACAGAGAGTGATGCTATCTTACCCAACACCCATGATACAATCTAACACACATGGCATGGAAAAACATTGGTTTAGGTGGGATCCCGACGCTCCGGGTCCCCTCTCCGGAGATACACTAGCCCTGGTGTAGAAAAAGACGGAACCGGCGTCCAGCCCCCTCTGCGTGAGCCGGAAGTGGGTAGCAAAGTGGAACTAGTTGCTTGGTTGTGTCATGTTAGGCCCAAGGAACACCATTGACAATGGTAGGGCCCACCTACTTGCAAGATTCCCCCCGTTACGTCAGATCCGGGAGTTTCGGGGTGTGAGCAGTCCTGGAACCCGCGAGAGAGAATCCGACGTCGGTGAGGCCCCGGCACAGAGAGTGATGCTATCTTTGGCACCCAACACCCATGATACAATCTAACACACATGGCATGGCAAAACATTGGTTTAGGTGGGATCCCGACGCTCCGGGTCCCCTCTCCGGAGATACACTAGCCCCGGTGTAGAAAAAGACGGAACCTGCGTCCAGCCCCCTCTGCGTGAGCCGGAAGTGGGTAGCAAAGTGGAACTAGTTGCTTGGTTGTGTCATGTTAGGCCCAAGGAACACCATTGACAATGGTAGGGCCCACCTACTTGCAAGATTCCCCCCGTTACGTCAGATCCGGGAGTTTCGGGGTGTGAGCAGTCCTGGAACCCGCGAGAGAGAATCCGACGTCGGTGAGGCCCCGGCACAGAGAGTGATGCTATCTTTGGCACCCAACACCCATGATACAATCTAGCACACATGGCATGGCAAAACATTGGTTTAGGTGGGATCCCGACGCTCCGGGTCCCCTCTCCGGAGATACACTAGCCCCGGTGTAGAAAAAGACGGAACCTGCGTCTAGCCCCCTCTGCGTGAGCCGGAAGTGGGTAGCAAAGTGGAACTAGTTGCTTGGTTGTGTCATGTTAGTCCCAAGGAACACCCTTGACAATGGTAGGGCCCACCTACTTGCAAGATTCCCCCCGTTACGTCAGATCCGGGAGTTTCGGGGTGTGAGCAGTCCTGGAACCCGCGAGAGAGAATCCGACGTCGGTGAGGCCCCGGCACAGAGAGTGATGCTATCTTTGGCACCCAACACCCATGATACAATCTAGCACACATGGCATGGCAAAACATTGGTTTAGGTGGGATCCCGACGCTCCGGGTCCCCTCTCCGGAGATACACTAGCCCCGGTGTAGAAAAAGACGGAACCGGCGTCCAACCCCCTCTGCGTGAGCCGAAAGTGGGTAGCAAAGTGGAACTAGTTGCTTGGTTGTGTCATGTTAGGCCCAAGGAACACCCTTGACACTGGTAGGGCCCACCTACTTGCAAGATTCCCCCCGTTACGTCAGATCCGGGAGTTTCGGGGTGTGAGCAGTCCTGGAACCCGCGAGAGAGAATCCAACGTCGGTGAGGCCCCGGCACAGAGAGTGATGCTATCTTTGGCACCCAACACCCATGATACAATCTAACACACATGGCATGGCAAAACATTGGTTTAGGTGGGATCCCGACGCTCTGGGTCCCCTCTCCGGAGATACACTAGCCCTGGTGTAGAAAAAGACGGAACCGACGTCCAGCCCCCTCTGCGTGAGCCGGAAGTGGGTAGCAAAGTGGAACTAGTTGCTTGGTTGTGTCATGTTAGGCCCAAGGAACACCATTGACAATGGTAGGGCCCACCTACTTGCAAGATTCCCCCCGTTACGTCAGATCCGGGAGTTTCGGGGTGTGAGCAGTCCTGGAACCCGCGAGAGAGAATCCGACGTCGGTGAGGCCCCGGCACAGAGAGTGATGCTATCTTTGGCACCCAACACCCATGATACAATATAACACACATGGCATGGCAAAACATTGGTTTAGGTGGGATCCCGACGCTCCGGGTCCCCTCTCCGGAGATACACTAGCCCCGGTGTAGAAAAAGACGGAACCTGCGTCCAGCCCCCTCTGCGTGAGCCGGAAGTGGGTAGCAAAGTGGAACTAGTTGCTTGGTTGTGTCATGTTAGGCCCAAGGAACACCATTGACAATGGTAGGGCCCACCTACTTGCAAGATTCCCCCCGTTACGTCAGATCCGGGAGTTTCGGGGTGTGAGCAGTCCTGGAACCCGCGAGAGAGAATCCGACGTCGGTGAGGCCCCGGCACAGAGAGTGATGGTATCTTTGGCACCCAACACCCATGATACAATCTAACACACATGGCATGGCAAAACATTGGTTTAGGTGGGATCCCGACGCTCCGGGTCCCCTCTCCGGAGATACACTAGCCCCGGTGTCGAAAAAGACGGAACCTGCGTCTAGCCCTCTCTGCGTGAGCCGGAAGTGGGTAGCAAAGTGGAACTAGTTGCTTGTTTGTGTCATGTTAGTCCCAAGGAACACCCTTGACAATGGTAGGGCCCACCTACTTGCAAGATTCCCCCCGTTACGTCAGATCCGGGAGTTTCGGGGTGTGAGCAGTCCCGGAACCCGCGAGAGAGAATCCGACGTCGGTGAGGCCCCGGCATAGAGAGTGATGCTATCTTTGGCACACAACACCCATGATACAATCTAACACACATGGCATGGCAAAACATTGGTTTAGGTGGGATCCCCACGCTCCGGGTGCCCTCTCCGGAGATACACTAGCCCCGGTGTAGAAAAAGACGGAACCGGCGTCCAGCCCCCTCTGCGTGAGCCGGAAGTGGGTAGCAAAGTTGAACTAGTTGCTTGGTTGTGTCATGTTAGGCCCAAGGAACACCCTTGACAATGGTAGGGCCCACCTACTTGCAAGATTCCCCCCGTTACGTCAGATCCGGGAGTTTCGGGGTGTGAGCAGTCCTGGAACCCGCGAGAGAGAATCCGACGTCGGTGAGGCCCCGGCACAGAGAGTGATGCTATCTTTGGCACCCAACACCCATGATACAATCTAACACACATGGCATGGCAAAACATTGGTTTAGGTGGGATCCCGACGCTCCGGGTCCCCTCTCCGGAGATACACTAGCCCCGGTGTAGAAAAAGACGGAACCGGCGTCCAGCCCCCTCTGCGTGAGCCGGAAGTGGGTAGCAAAGTGGAACTAGTTGCTTGGTTGTGTCATGTTAGGCCCAAGGAACACCATTGACAATGGTAGGGCCCACCTACTTGCAAGATTCCCCCCGTTACGTCAGATCCGGGAGTTTCGGGGTGTGAGCAGTCCTGGAACCCGCGAGAGAGAATCCGACGTCGGTGAGGCCCCGGCACAGAGAGTGATGGTATCTTTGGCACCCAACACCCATGATACAATCTAACACACATGGCATGGCAAAACATTGGTTTAGGTGGGATCCCGACGCTCCGGGTCCCCTCTCCGGAGATACACTAGCCCCGGTGTAGAAAAAGACGGAACCTGCGTCCAGCCCCCTCTGCGTGAGCCGGAAGTGGGTAGCAAAGTGGAACTAGTTGCTTGGTTGTGTCATGTTAGTCCCAAGGAACACCCTTGACAATGGTAGGGCCCACCTACTTGCAAGATTCCCCCCGTTACGTCAGATCCGGGAGTTTCGGGGTGTGAGCAGTCCTGGAACCCGCGAGAGAGAATCCGACGTCGGTGAGGCCCCGACACAGAGAGTGATGCTATCTTTGGCACCCAACACCCATGATACAATCTAGCACACATGGCATGGCAAAACATTGGTTTAGGTGGGATCCCGACGCTCCGGGTCCCCTCTCCGGAGATACACTAGCCCCGGTGTAGAAAAAGACGGAACCTGCGTCCAGCCCCCTCTGCGTGAGCCGGAAGTGGGTAGCAAAGTGGAACTAGTTGCTTGGTTGTGTCATGTTAGGCCCAAGGAACACCATTGACAATGGTAGGGCCCACCTACTTGCAAGATTCCCCCCGTTACGTCAGATCCGGGAGTTTCGGGGTGTGAGCAGTCCTGGAACCCGCGAGAGAGAATCCGACGTCGGTGAGGCCCCGGCACAGAGAGTGATGCTATCTTTGGCACCCAACACCCATGATACAATCTAGCACACATGGCATGGCAAAACATTGGTTTAGGTGGGATCCCGACGCTCCGGGTCCCCTCTCCGGAGATACACTAGCCCCGGTGTAGAAAAAGACGGAACCTGCGTCTAGCCCCCTCTGCGTGAGCCGGAAGTGGGTAGCAAAGTGGAACTAGTTGCTTGGTTGTGTCATGTTAGTCCCAAGGAACACCCTTGACAATGGTAGGGCCCACCTACTTGCAAGATTCCCCCCGTTACGTCAGATCCGGGAGTTTCGGGGTGTGAGCAGTCCTGGAACCCGCGAGAGAGAATCCGACGTCGGTGAGGCCCCGGCACAGAGAGTGATGCTATCTTTGGCACCCAACACCCATGATACAATCTAACACACATGGCATGGCAAAACATTGGTTTAGGTGGGATCCCCACGCTCCGGGTGCCCTCTCCGGAGATACACTAGCCCCGGTGTAGAAAAAGACGGAACCGGCGTCCAACCCCCTCTGCGTGAGCCGAAAGTGGGTAGCAAAGTTGAACTAGTTGCTTGGTTGTGTCATGTTAGGCCCAAGGAACACCCTTGACAATGGTAGGGCCCACCTACTTGCAAGATTCCCCCCGTTACGTCAGATCCGGGAGTTTCGGGGTGTGAGCAGTCCTGGAACCCGCGAGAGAGAATCCGACGTCGGTGAGGCCCCGGCACAGAGAGTGATGCTATCTTTGGCACCCAACACCCATGATACAATCTAGCACACATGGCATGGCAAAACATTGGTTTAGGTGGGATCCCGACGCTCCGGGTCCCCTCTCCGGAGATACACTAGCCCCGGTGTAGAAAAAGACGGAACCTGCGTCTAGCCCTCTCTGCGTGAGCCGGAAGTGGGTAGCAAAGTGGAACTAGTTGCTTGGTTGTGTCATGTTAGTCCCAAGGAACACCCTTGACAATGGTAGGGCCCACCTACTTGCAAGATTCCCCCCGTTACGTCAGATCCGGGAGTTTCGGGGTGTGAGCAGTCCCGGAACCCGCGAGAGAGAATCCGACGTCGGTGAGGCCCCGACACAGAGAGTGATGCTATCTTTGGCACCCAACACCCATGATAAAATCTAGCACACATGGCATGGCAAAACATTGGTTTAGGTGGGATCCCGACGCTCCGGGTCCCCTCTCCGGAGATACACTAGCCCCGGTGTAGAAAAAGACGGAACCGGCGTCCAGCCCCCTCTGCGTGAGCCGGAAGTGGGTAGCAAAGTGGAACTAGTTGCTTGGTTGTGTCATGTTAGGCCCAAGGAACACCATTGACAATGGTAGGGCCCACCTACTTGCATGATTCCCCCCGTTACGTCAGATCCGGGAGTTTCGGGGTGTGAGCAGTCCTGGAACCCGCGAGAGAGAATCCGACGTCGGTGAGGCCCCGGCACAGAGAGTGATGCTATCTTTGGCAACCAACACCCATGATACAATCTAACACACATGGATGGCAAAACATTGGTTTAGGTGGGATCCCGACGCTCCGGGTCCCCTCTCCGGAGATACACTAGCCCCGGTGTAGAAAAAGACGGAACCTGCGTCCAGCCCCCTCTGCGTGAGCCGGAAGTGGGTAGCAAAGTGGAACTAGTTGCTTGGTTGTGTCATGTTAGGCCCAAGGAACACCATTGACAATGGTAGGGCCCACCTACTTGCAAGATTCCCCCCGTTACGTCAGATCCGGGAGTTTCGGGGTGTGAGCAGTCCTGGAACCCGCGAGAGAGAATCCAACGTCGGTGAGGCCCCGACACAGAGAGTGATGGTATCTTTGGCACCCAACACCCATGATACAATATAACACACATGGCATGGCAAAACATTGGTTTAGGTGGGATCCCGACGCTCCGGGTCCCCTCTCCGGAGATACACTAGCCCCGGTGTAGAAAAAGACGGAACCTGCGTCCAGCCCCCTCTGCGTGAGCCGGAAGTGGGTAGCAAAGTGGAACTAGTTGCTTGGTTGTGTCATGTTAGTCCCAAGGAACACCCTTGACAATGGTAGGGCCCACCTACTTGCAAGATTCCCCCCGTTACGTCAGATCCGGGAGTTTCGGGGTGTGAGCAGTCCTGGAACCCGCGAGAGAGAATCCGACGTCGGTGAGGCCCCGACACAGAGAGTGATGCTATCTTTGGCACCCAACACCCATGATACAATCTAGCACACATGGCATGGCAAAACATTGGTTTAGGTGGGATCCCGACGCTCCGGGTCCCCTCTCCGGAGATACACTAGCCCCGGTGTAGAAAAAGACGGAACCTGCGTCTAGCCCCCTCTGCGTGAGCCGGAAGTGGGTAGCAAAGTGGAACTAGTTGCTTGGTTGTGTCATGTTAGTCCCAAGGAACACCCTTGACAATGGTAGGGCCCACCTACTTGCAAGATTCCCCCCGTTACGTCAGATCCGGGAGTTTCGGGGTGTGAGCAGTCCTGGAACCCGCGAGAGAGAATCCGACGTCGGTGAGGCCCCGGCACAGAGAGTGATGCTATCTTTGGCACCAAACACCCATGATACAATCTATCACACATGGCATGGCAAAACATTGGTTTAGGTGGGATCCCGACGCTCCGGGTCCCCTCTCCGGAGATACACTAGCCCCGGTGTAGAAAAAGACGGAACCGGCGTCCAGCCCCCTCTGCGTGAGCCGAAAGTGGGTAGCAAAGTGGAACTAGTTGCTTGGTTGTGTCATGTTAGGCCCAAGGAACACCCTTGACACTGGTAGGGCCCACCTACTTGCAAGATTCCCCCCGTTACGTCAGATCCGGGAGTTTCGGGGTGTGAGCAGTCCTGGAACCCGCGAGAGAGAATCCGACGTCGGTGAGGCCCCGGCACAGAGAGTGATGCTATCTTTGGCACCCAACACCCATGATACAATCTAACACACATGGCATGGCAAAACATTGGTTTAGGTGGGATCCCGACGCTCCGGGTCCCCTCTCTGGAGATACACTAGCCCCGGTGTAGAAAAAGACGGAACCGGCGTCCAGCCCCCTCTGCGTGAGCCGGAAGTGGGTAGCAAAGTGGAACTAGTTGCTTGGTTGTGTCATGTTAGGCCCAAGGAACACCATTGACAATGGTAGGGCCCACCTACTTGCAAGATTCCCCCCGTTACGTCAGATCCGGGAGTTTCGGGGTGTGAGCAGTCCTGGAACCCGCGAGAGAGAATCCGACGTCGGTGAGGCCCCGGCACAGAGAGTGATGCTATCTTTGGCACCCAACACCCATGATACAATCTAACACACATGGCATGGCAAAACATTGGTTTAGGTGGGATCCCGACGCTCCGGGTCCCCTCTCCGGAGATACACTAGCCCCGGTGTAGAAAAAGACGGAACCTGCGTCCAGCCCCCTCTGCGTGAGCCGGAAGTGGGTAGCAAAGTGGAACTAGTTGCTTGGTTGTGTCATGTTAGGCCCAAGGAACACCATTGACAATGGTAGGGCCCACCTACTTGCAAGATTCCCCCCGTTACGTCAGATCCGGGAGTTTCGGGGTGTGAGCAGTCCTGGAACCCGCGAGAGAGAATCCGACGTCGGTGAGGCCCCGGCACAGAGAGTGATGGTATCTTTGGAACCCAACACCCATGATACAATATAACACACATGGCATGGCAAAACATTGGTTTAGGTGGGATCCCGACGCTCCGGGTCCCCTCTCCGGAGATACACTAGCCCCGGTGTAGAAAAAGACGGAACCTGCGTCTAGCCCTCTCTGCGTGAGCCGGAAGTGGGTAGCAAAGTGGAACTAGTTGCTTTTTTGTGTCATGCTAGTCCCAAGGAACACCCTTGACAATGGTAGGGCCCACCTACTTGCAAGATTCCCCCCGTTACGTCAGATCCGGGAGTTTCGGGGTGTGAGCAGTCCTGGAACCCGCGAGAGAGAATCCGACGTCGGTGAGGCCCCGACACAGAGAGTGATGCTATCTTTGGCACCCAACACCCATGATACAATCTAGCACACATGGCATGGCAAAACATTGGTTTAGGTGGGATCCCGACGCTCCGGGTCCCCTCTCCGGAGATACACTAGCCCCGGTGTAGAAAAAGACGGAACCTGCGTCTAGCCCCCTCTGCGTGAGCCGGAAGTGGGTAGCAAAGTGGAACTAGTTGCTTGGTTGTGTCATGTTAGGCCCAAGGAACACCCTTGACAATGGTAGGGCCCACCTACTTGCAAGATTCCCCCCGTTACGTCAGATCCGGGAGTTTCGGGGTGTGAGCAGTCCTGGAACCCGCGAGAGAGAATCCGACGTCGGTGAGGCCCCGGCATAGAGAGTGATGCTATCTTTGGCACACAACACCCATGATACAATCTAAAACACATGGCATGGAAAAACATTGGTTTAGGTGGGATCCCCACGCTCCGGGTGCCCTCTCCGGAGATACACTAGCCCCGGTGTAGAAAAAGACGGAACCGGCGTCCAGCCCCCTCTGCGTGAGCCGGAAGTGGGTAGCAAAGTTGAACTAGTTGCTTGGTTGTGTCATGTTAGGCCCAAGGAACACCCTTGACAATGGTAGGGCCCACCTACTTGCAAGATTCCCCCCGTTACGTCAGATCCGGGAGTTTCGGGGTGTGAGCAGTCCTGGAACCCGCGAGAGAGAATCCGACGTCGGTGAGGCCCCGGCACAGAGAGTGATGCTATCTTTGGCACCCAACACCCATGATACAATCTAACACACATGGCATGGCAAAACATTGGTTTAGGTGGGATCCCGACGCTCCGGGTCCCCTCTCCGGAGATACACTAGCCCCGGTGTAGAAAAAGACGGAACCTGCGTCTAGCCCTCTCTGCGTGAGCCGGAAGTGGGTAGCAAAGTGGAACTAGTTGCTTGGTTGTGTCATGTTAGTCCCAAGGAACACCCTTGACAATGGTAGGGCCCACCTACTTGCAAGATTCCCCCCGTTACGTCAGATCCGGGAGTTTCAGGGTGTGAGCAGTCCCGGAACCCGCGAGAGAGAATCCGACGTCGGTGAGGCCCCGACACAGAGAGTGATGCTATCTTTGGCACCCAACACCCATGATAAAATCTAGCACACATGGCATGGCAAAACATTGGTTTAGGTGGGATCCCGACGCTCCGGGTCCCCTCTCCGGAGATACACTAGCCCCGGTGTAGAAAAAGACGGAACCTGCGTCTAGCCCCCTCTGCGTGAGCCGGAAGTGGGTAGAAAAGTGGAACTAGTTGCTTGGTTGTGTCATTTTAGGCCCAAGGAACACCCTTGACAATGGTAGGGCCCACCTACTTGCAAGATTCCCCCCGTTACGTCAGACCCGGGAGTTTCGGGGTGTGAGCAGTCCTGGAACCCGCGAGAGAGAATCCGACGCCGGTGAGGCCCCGGCACAGAGAGTGATGCTATCTTTGGCACCCAACACCCATGATAAAATCTAACACACATGGCATGGCAAAACATTGGTTTAGGTGGGATCCCGACGCTCCGGGTCCCCTCTCCGGAGATACACTAGCCCCGGTGTAGAAAAAGACGGAACCGGCGTCCAGCCCCCTCTGCGTGAGCCGGAAGTGGGTAGCAAAGTGGAACTAGTTGCTTGGTTGTGTCATGTTAGGCCCAAGGAACACCCTTTACAATGGTAGGGACCACCTACTTGCAAGATTCCCCATGTTACGTCAGATCCGGGAGTTTCGGGGTGTGAGCAGTCCTGGAACCCGCGAGAGAGAATCCGACGTCGGTGAGGCCCCGGCACAGAGAGTGATGCTATCTTTGGCACCCAACACCCATGATACAATCTAACACACATGGCATGGCAAAACATTGGTTTAGGTGGGATCCCGACGCTCCGGGTCCCCTCTCCGGAGATACACTAGCCCCGGTGTAGAAAAAGACGGAACCGGCGTCCAGCCCCCTCTGCGTGAGCCGGAAGTGGGTAGCAAAGTGGAACTAGTTGCTTGGTTGTGTCATGTTAGGCCCAAGGAACACCATTGACAATGGTAGGGCCCACCTACTTGCAATATTCCCCCCGTTACGTCAGATCCGGGAGTTTCGGGGTGTGAGCAGTCCTGGAACCCGCGAGAGAGAATCCGACGTCGGTGAGGCCCCGGCACAGAGAGTGATGCTATCTTTGGCACCCAACACCCATGATACAATCTAACACACATGACATGGCAAAACATTGGTTTAGGTGGGATCCCGACGCTCCGGGTCCCCTCTCCGGAGATACACTAGCCCCGGTGTAGAAAAAGACGGAACCTGCGTCCAGCCCCCTCTGCGTGAGCCGGAAGTGGGTAGCAAAGTGGAACTAGTTGCTTGGTTGTGTCATGTTAGGCCCAAGGAACACCATTTACAATGGTAGGGCCCACCTACTTGCAAGATTCCCCCCGTTACGTCAGATCCGGGAGTTTCGGGGTGTGAGCAGTCCTGGAACCCACGAGAGAGAATCCGACGTCGGTGAGGCCCCGGCACAGAGACTGATGCTATCTTTGGCACCCAACACCCATGATACAATCTAGCACACATGGCATGGCAAAACATTGGTTTAGGTGGGATCCCGACGCTCCGGGTCCCCTCTCCGGAGATACACTAGCCCCGGTGTAGAAAAAGACGGAACCGGCGTCTAGCACCCTCTGCGTGAGCCGGAAGTGGGTAGCAAAGTGGAACTAGTTGCTTGGTTGTGTCATGTTAGGCCCAAGGAACACCATTGACAATGGTAGGGCCCACCTACTTGCAAGATTCCCCCCGTTACGTCAGATCCGGGAGTTTCGGGGTGTGAGCAGTCCCGGAACCCGCGAGAGAGAATCCGACGTCGGTGAGGCCCCGGCACAGAGAGTGATGCTATCTTTGGCACCCAACACCCATGATACAATCTAACACACATGGCATGGCAAAACATTGGTTTAGGTGGGATCCCGACGCTCCGGGTCCCCTCTCCGGAGATACACTAGCCCCGGTGTAGAAAAAGACGGAACCTGCGTCCAGCCCCCTCTGCGTGAGCCGGAAGTGGGTAGCAAAGTGGAACTAGTTGCTTGGTTGTGTCATGTTAGGCCCAAGGAACACCCTTGAAAATGGTAGGGCCCACCTACTTGCAAGATTCCCCCCGTTACGTCAGACCCGGGAGTTTCGGGGTGTGAGCAGTCCTGGAACCCGCGAGAGAGAATCCGACGTCGGTGAGGCCCCGGCACAGAGAGTGATGCTATCTTTGGCACCCAACACCCATGATACAATCTAACACACATGGCATGGCAAAACATTGGTTTAGGTGGGATCCCGACGCTCCGGGTCCCCTCTCCGGAGATACACTAGCCCCGGTGTAGAAAAAGACGGAACCTGCGTCTAGCCCTCTCTGCGTGAGCCGGAAGTGGGTAGCAAAGTGGAACTAGTTGCTTGGTTGTGTCATCTTAGTCCCAAGTAACACCATTGACAATGGTAGGGCCCACCTACTTGCAAGATTCCCCCCGTTACGTCAGATCCGGGAGTTTCGGGGTGTGAGCAGTCCTGGAACCCGCGAGAGAGAATCCGACGTCGGTGAGGCCCCGGCACAGAGAGTGATGCTATCTTTGGCACCCAACACCCATGATACAATCTAGCACACATGGCATGGCAAAACATTGGTTTAGGTGGGATCCCGACGCTCCGGGTCCCCTCTCCGGAGATACACTAGCCCCGGTGTAGAAAAAGACGGAACCTGCGTCTAGCCCCCTCTGCGTGAGCCGGAAGTGGGTAGCAAAGTGGAACTAGTTGCTTGGTTGTGTCATTTTAGGCCCAAGGAACACCCTTGACAATGGTAGGGCCCACCTACTTGCAAGATTCCCCCCGTTACGTCAGACCCGGGAGTTTCGGGGTGTGAGCAGTCCTGGAACCCGCGAGAGAGAATCCGACGTCGGTGAGGCCCCGGCACAGAGAGTGATGCTATCTTTGTCACCCAACACCCATGATACAATCTAACACACATGGCATGGCAAAAAATTGGTTTAGGTGGGATCCCGACGCTCCGGGTCCCCTCTCCGGAGATACACTAGCCCCGGTGTAGAAAAAGACGGAACCGGCGTCCAGCCCCCTCTGCGTGAGCCGGAAGTGGGTAGCAAAGTGGAACTAGTTGCTTGGTTGTGTCATGTTATGCCCAAGGAACACCATTGACAATGGTAGGGCCCACCTACTTGCAAGATTCCCCCCGTTACGTCAGATCCGGGAGTTTCGGGGTGTGAGCAGTCCTGGAACCCGCGAGAGAGAATCCGACGTCGGTGAGGCCCCGGCACAGAGAGTGATGCTATCTTTGGCACCCAACACCCATGATACAATCTAACACACATGGCATGGCAAAACATTGGTTTAGGTGGGATCCCGACGCTCCGGGTCCCCTCTCCGGAGATACACTAGCCCCGGTGTAGAAAAAGACGGAACCTGCGTCCAGCCCCCTCTGCGTGAGCCGGAAGTGGGTAGCAAAGTGGAACTAGTTGCTTGGTTGTGTCATGTTAGGCCCAAGGAACACCATTGACAATGGTAGGGCCCACCTACTTGCAAGATTCCCCCCGTTACGTCAGATCCGGGAGTTTCGGGGTGTGAGCAGTCCTGGAACCCGCGAGAGAGAATCCGACGTCGGTGAGGCCCCGGCACAGAGAGTGATGCTATCTTTGGCACCCAACACCCATGATACAATCTAACACACATGGCATGGCAAAACATTGGTTTAGGTGGGATCCCGACGCTCCGGGTCCCCTCTCCGGAGATACACTAGCCCCGGTGTAGAAAAAGACGGAACCAGCGTCTAGCACCCTCTGCGTGAGCCGGAAGTGGGTAGCAAAGTGGAACTAGTTGCTTGGTTGTGTCATGTTAGTCCCAAGGAACACCATTGACAATGGTAGGGCCCACCTACTTGCAAGATTCCCCCCGTTACGTCAGATCCGGGAGTTTCGGGGTGTGAGCAGTCCCGGAACCCACGAGAGAGAATCCGACGTCGGTGAGGCCCCGGCACAGAGAGTGATGCTATCTTTGGCACCCAACACCCATGATACAATCTAACACACATGGCATGGCAAAACATTGGTTTAGGTGGGATCCCGACGCTCCGGGTCCCCTCTCCGGAGATACACTAGCCCCGGTGTAGAAAAAGACGGAACCGGCGTCTAGCACCCTCTGCGTGAGCCGGAAGTGGGTAGCAAAGTGGAACTAGTTGCTTGGTTGTGTCATGTTAGGCCCAAGGAACACCATTGACAATGGTAGGGCCCACCTACTTGCAAGATTCCCCCCGTTACGTCAGATCCGGGAGTTTCGGGGTGTGAGCAGTCCCGGAACCCGCGAGAGAGAATCCGACGTCGGTGAGGCCCCGGCACAGAGAGTGATGCTATCTTTGGCACCCAACACCCATGATACAATCTAACACACATGGCATGGCAAAAAATTGGTTTAGGTGGGATCCCGACGCTCCGGGTCCCCTCTCCGGAGATACACTAGCCCCGGTGTAGAAAAAGACGGAACCTGCGTCCAGCCCCCTCTGCGTGAGCCGGAAGTGGGTAGCAAAGTGGAACTAGTTGCTTGGTTGTGTAATGTTAGGCCCAAGGAACACCCTTGAAAATGGTAGGGCCCACCTACTTGCAAGAGTCCCCCCGTTACGTCAGACCCGGGAGTTTCGGGGTGTGAGCAGTCCTGGAACCCGCGAGAGATAATCCGACGTCGGTGAGGCCCCGGCACAGAGAGTGATGCTATCTTTGGCACCCAACACCCATGATACAATATAACACACATGGCATGGAAAAACATTGGTTTAGGTGGGATCCCGACGCTCCGGGTCCCCTCTCCGGAGATACACTAGCCCCGGTGTAGAAAAAGACGGAACCTGCGTCTAGCCCTCTCTGCGTGAGCCGGAAGTGGGTAGCAAAGTGGAACTAGTTGCTTGGTTGTGTCATGTTAGTCCCAAGGAACACCCTTGACAATGGTAGGGCCCACCTACTTGCAAGATTCCCCCCGTTACGTCAGATCCGGGAGTTTCGGGGTGTGAGCAGTCCCGGAACCCGCGAGAGAGAATCCGACGTCGGTGAGGCCCCGGCACAGAGAGTGATGCTATCTTTGGCACCCAACACCCATGATACAATCTAGCACACATGGCATGGCAAAACATTGGTTTAGGTGGGATCCCGACGCTCCGGGTCCCCTCTCCGGAGATACACTAGCCCCGGTGTTGAAAAAGACGGAACCTGCGTCCAGCCCCCTCTGCGTGAGCCGGAAGTGGGTAGCAAAGTGGAACTAGTTGCTTGGTTGTGTCATGTTAGTCCCAAGGAACACCCTTGACAATGGTAGGGCCCACCTACTTGCAATATTCCCCCCGTTACATCAGATCCGGGAGTTTCGGGGTGTGAGTAGTCCTGGAACCCGCGAGAGAGAATCCGACGTCGGTGAGGCCCCGGCACAGAGAGTGATGCTATCTTTGGCACCCAACACCCATGATACAATCTAACACACATGGCATGGCAAAACATTGGTTTAGGTGGGATCCCGACGCTCCGGGTCCCCTCTCCGGAGATACACTAGCCCCGGTGTAGAAAAAGACGGAACCGGCGTCCAGCCCCCCTGCGTGAGCCGGAAGTTGGTAGCAAAGTGGAACTAGTTGCTTGGTTGTGTCATGTTAGGCCCAAGGAACACCCTTGACAATGGTAGGGCCCACCTACTTGCAATATTCCCCCCGTTACGTCAGATCCGGGAGTTTCGGGGTGTGAGCAGTCCTGGAACCCGCGAGAGAGAATCCGACGTCGGTGAGGCCCCGGCACAGAGAGTGATGCAATCTTTGGCACCCAACACCCATGATACAATCTAACACACATGGCATGGCAAAAAATTGGTTTAGGTGGGATCCCGACGCTCCGGGTCCCCTCTCCGGAGATACACTAGCCCCGGTGTAGAAAAAGACGGAACCGGCGTCTAGCCTCCCCTGCGTGAGCCGAAAGTGGGTAGCAAAGTGGAACTAGTTGCTTGGTTGTGTCATGTTAGGCCCAAGGAACACCATTGACAATGGTAGGGCCCACCTACTTGCAAGATTCCCCCCGTTACGTCAGATCGGGGAGTTTCGGGGTGTGAGCAGTCCTAGAACCCGCGAGAGAGAATCCGACGTCGGTGAGGCCCCGGCACAGAGAGTGATGGTATCTTTGGCACCCAACACCCATGATACAATCTAACACACATGGCATGGCAAAACATTGGTTTAGGTGGGATCCCGACGCTCCGGGTCCCCTCTCCGGAGATACACTAGCCCCGGTGTAGAAAAAGACGGAACCGGCGTCCAGCCCCCTCTGCGTGAGCCGGAAGTGGGTAGCAAAGTGGAACTAGTTGCTTGGTTGTGTCATGTTAGGCCCAAGGAACACCCTTGACAATGGTAGGTCCCACCTACTTGCAAGATTCCCCCCGTTACGTCAGATCTGGGAGTTTCGGGGTGTGAGCAGTCCTGGAACCCGCGAGAGAGAATCCGACGTCGGTGAGGCCCCGGCACAGAGAGTGATGGTATCTTTGGCACCCAACACCCATGATACAATCTAGCACACATGGCATGGCAAAACATTGGTTTAGGTGGGATCCCGACGATCCGGGTCCCCTCTCCGGAGATACACTAGCCCCGGTGTAGAAAAAGACGGAACCTGCGTCCAGCCCCCTCTGCGTGAGCCGGAAGTGGGTAGCAAAGTGGAACTAGTTGCTTGGTTCTGTCATGTTAGTCCCAAGGAACACCCTTGACAATGGTAGGGCCCACCTACTTGCAAGATTCCCCCCGTTACGTCAGATCCGGGAGTTTCGGGGTGTGAGCAGTCCTGGAACCCGCGAGAGAGAATCCGACGTCGGTGAGGCCCCGGCACAGAGAGTGATGCTATCTTTGGCACCCAACACCCATGATACAATCTAACACACATGGCATGGCAAAACATTGGTTTAGGTGGGATCCCGACGCTCCAGGTCCCCTCTCCGGAGATACACTAGCCCCGGTGTAGAAAAAGACGGAACCGGCGTCTAGCCCCCTCTGCGTGAGCCGGAAGTGGGTACCAAAGTGGAACTAGTTGCTTGGTTGTGTCATGTTAGGCCCAAGGAACACCATTGACAATGGTAGGGCCCACCTACTTGCAAGATTCCCCCCGTTACGTCAGATCCGGGAGTTTCGGGGTGTGAGCAGTCCTGGAACCCGCGAGAGAGAATCCGACGTCGGTGAGGCCCCGGCACAGAGAGTGATGCTATCTTTGGCACCCAACACCCATGATACAATCTAACACACATGGCATGGCAGAACATTGGTTTAGGTGGGATCCCGACGCTCCGGGTCTCCTCTCCGGAGATACACTAGCCCCGGGGTAGAAAAAGACGGAACCGGCGTCCAGCATCCTCTGCGTGAGCCGGAAGTGGGTAGGAAAGTGGAACTAGTTGCTTGGTTGTGTCATGTTAGGCCCAAGGAACACCCTTGACAATGGTAGGGCCCACCTACTTGCAAGATTCCCCCCGTTACGTCAGATCCGGGAGTTTCGGGGTGTGAGCAGTCCTGGAACCCGCGAGAGAGAATCCGACGTCGGTGAGGCCCCGGCACACAGAGTGATGCTATCTTTGGCACCCAACACCCATGATACAATCTAACACACATGGCATGGAAAAACATTGGTTTAGGTGGGATCCCGACGCTCCGGGTCCCCTCTCCGGAGATACACTAGCCCCGGTGTAGAAAAAGACGGAACCGGCGTCTAGCCCCCCCTGCGTGAGCCGGAAGTGGGTAGCAAAGTGGAACTAGTTGCTTGGTTGTGTCATGTTAGGCCCAAGGAACACCATTGACAATGGTAGGGCCCACCTACTTGCAAGATTCCCCCCGTTACGTCAGATCCGGGAGTTTCGGGGTGTGAGCAGTCCTGGAACCCGCGAGAGAGAATCCGACGTCGGTGAGACCCCGGCACAGAGAGTGATGGTATCTTTGGCACCCAACACCCATGATACAATCTAACACACATGGCATGGCAAAACATTGGTTTAGGTGGGATCCCGACGATCCGGGTCCCCTCTCCGGAGATACACTAGCCCCGGTGTAGAAAAAAGACGGAACCGGCATCCAGCCCCCTCTGCGTGAGCCGGAAGTGGGTATCAAAGTGGAACTAGTTGCTTGGTTGTGTCATGTTAGGACCAAGGAACACCCTTGACAATGGTAGGGCCCACCTACTTGCAAGATTCCGCCCGTTACGTCAGATCCGGGAGTTTCGGGGTGTGAGCAGTCCTGGAACCCGCGAGAGAGAATCCGACGTTGGTGAGGCCCCGGCACAGAGAGTGATGGTATCTTTGGCACCCAACACCCATGATACAATCTAACACACATGGCATGGCAAAACATTGGTTTAGGTGGGATCCCGACGCTCCGGGTCCCCTCTCCGGAGATACACTAGCCCCGGTGTAGAAAAAGACGGAACCGGCGTGCAGCCCCCTCAGCGTGAGCCGGAAGTGGGTAGCAAAGTGGAACTAGTTGCTTGGTTGTGTCATGTTAGGCCCAAGGAACACCCTTGACAATGGTAGGGCCCACCTACTTGCAAGATTCCCCCCGTTACGTCAGATCCGGGAGTTTCGGGGTGTGAGCAGTCGTGGAACCGGCGAGAGAGAATCCGACGTCGGTGAGGCCCCGGCACAGAGAGTGATGGTATCTTTGGCACCCAACACCCATGATACAATCTAACACACATGTCATGGCAAAACATTGGTTTAGGTGGGATCCCGACGCTCCAGGTCCCCTCTCCGGAGATACACTAGCCCCGGTGTAGAAAAAGACGGAACCTGCGTCCAGCCCCCTCTGCGTGAGCCGGAAGTGGGTAGCAAAGTGGAACTAGTTGCTTGGTTGTGTCATGTTAGGCCCAAGGAACACCCTTGACAATGGTAGGGCCCACCTACTTGCAAGATTCCCCCCGTTACGTCAGATCCAGGAGTTTCGGGGTGTGAGCAGTCCTGGAACCCGCGAGAGAGAATCCGACGTCGGTGAGGCCCCGGCACAGAGAGTGATGCTATCTTTGGCACCCAACACCCATGATACAATCTAACACACATGGCATGGCAAAACATTGGTTTAGGTGGGATCCCGACGCTCCGGGTCCCCTCTCCGGAGATACACTAGCCCCGGTGTAGAAAAAGACGGAACCGACGTCCAGCCCCCCCTGCGTGAGCCGGAAGTGGGTAGCAAAGTGGAACTAGTTGCTTGGTTGTGTCATGTTAGGCCCAAGGAACACCCTTGACAATGGTAGGGACCAACTACTTGCAAGATTCCCCCCGTTACGTCAGATCCGGGAGTTTCGGGATGTGAGTAGTCCTGGAACCCGCGAGAGAGAATCCGACGTCGGTGAGGCCCCGGCACAGAGAGTGATGGTATCTTTGGCACCCAACACCCATGATACAATCTAACACACATGGCATGTCAAAACATTTGTTTAGGTGGGATCCCGACGCTCCGGGTCCCCTCTCCGGAGATACACTAGCCCCGGTGTAGAAAAAGACGGAACCTGCGTCTAGCCCCCTCTGTGTGAGCCGGAAGTGGGTAGCAAAGTGGAACTAGTTGCTTGGTTGTGTCATGTTAGGCCCAAGGAACACCCTTGACAATGGTAGGGCCCATCTACTTGCAAGATTCCCCCCGTTACGTCAGATCCGGGAGTTTCGGGGTGTGAGCAGTCCTCGAACCCGCGAGAGAGAATCCGACGTCGGTGAGGCCCCGACACAGAGAGTGATGGTATCTTTGGCACCCAACACCCAGATACAATCTAACACACATGGAATGGCAAAATATTGGTTTAGGTGGGATCCCGACGCTCCGGGTCCCCTCTCCGGAGATACACTAGCCCCGGTGTAGAAAAAGACGGAACCGGCGTCTAGCCCCCCCTGCGTGAGCCGGAAGTGGGTAGCAAAGTGGAACTAGTTGCTTGGTTGTGTCATTTTAGGCCCAAGGAACACCATTGACAATGGTAGGGCCCACCTACTTGCAAGATTCCCCCCGTTACGTCAGATCCGGGAGTTTCGGGGTGTGAGCAGTCCTGGAACCCGCGAGAGAGAATCCGACGTCGGTGAGGCCCCGGCACAGAGAGTGATGGTATCTTTGGCACCCAACACCCATGATACAATCTAACACACATGGCATGGCAAAACATTGGTTTAGGTGGGATCCCGACGCTCCGGGTCCCCTCTCCGGAGATACACTAGCCCCGGTGTAGAAAAAGACGGAACCGGCGTGCAGCCCCCTCTGCGTGAGCCGGAAGTGGGTAGCAAAGTGGAACTAGTTGCTTGGTTGTGTCATGTTAGGCCCAAGGAACACCCTTGACAATGGTAGGGCCCACCTACTTGCAAGATTCCCCCCGTTACGTCAGATCCGGGAGTTTCGGGGTGTGAGCAGTCCTGGAACCCGCGAGAGAGAATCCGACGTCGGTGAGGCCCCGGCACAGAGAGTGATGCTATCTTTGGCACCCAACACCCATGATACAATCTAACACACATGGCATGGAAAAACATTGGTTTAGGTGGGATCCCGACGCTCCGGGTCCCCTCTCCGGAGATACACTAGCCCCGGTGTAGAAAAAGACGGAACCGGCGTCTAGCCCCCCCTGCGTGAGCCGGAAGTGGGTAGCAAAGTGGAACTAGTTGCTTGGTTGTGTCATGTTAGGCCCAAGGATCACCATTGACAATGGTAGGGCCCACCTACTTTCAAGATTCCCCCCGTTACGTCAGATCCGGGAGTTTCGGGGTGTGAGCAGTCCTGGAACCCGCGAGAGAGAATCCGACGTCGGTGAGGCCCCGGCACAGAGAGTGATGCTATCTTTGGCACCCAACACCCATGATACAATCTAACACACATGGCATGGCAAAACATTGGTTTAGGTGGGATCCCGACGCTCCGGGTCCCCTCTCCGGAGATACACTAGCCCCGGTGTAGAAAAAGACGGAACCTGCGTCCAGCCCCCTCTGCGTGAGCCGGAAGTGGGTAGCAAAGTGGAACTAGTTGCTTGGTTGTGTCATGTTAGGCCCAAGGAACACCCTTGACAATGGTAGGGCCCACCTACTTTCAAGATTCCCCCCGTTACGTCAGATCCAGGAGTTTCGGGGTGTGAGCAGTCCTGGAACCCGCGAGAGAGAATCCGACGTCGGTGAGGCCCCGGCACAGAGAGTGATGCTATCTTTGGCACCCAGCACCCATGATACAATCTAACACACATGGCATGGCAAAACATTGGTTTAGGTGGGATCCCGACGCTCCGGGTCCCCTCTCCGGAGATACACTAGCCCCGGTGTAGAAAAAGACGGAACCGACGTCCAGCCCCCCCTGCGTGAGCCGGAAGTGGGTAGCAAAGTGGAACTAGTTGCTTGGTTGTGTCATGTTAGGCCCAAGGAACACCCTTGACAATGGTAGGGACCAACTACTTGCAAGATTCCCCCCGTTACGTCAGATCCGGGAGTTTCGGGATGTGAGTAGTCCTGGAACCCGCGAGAGAGAATCCGACGTCGGTGAGGCCCCGGCACAGAGAGTGATGGTATCTTTGGCACCCAACACCCATGATACAATCTAACACACATGGCATGTCAAAATATTTGTTTAGGTGGGATCCCGACGCTCCGGGTCCCCTCTCCGGAGATACACTAGCCCCGGTGTAGAAAAAGACGGAACCTGCGTCTAGCCCCCTCTGCGTGAGCCGGAAGTGGGTAGAAAAGTGGAACTAGTTGCTTGGTTGTGTCATGTTAGGCCCAAGGAACACCCTTGACAATGGTAGGGCCCATCTACTTGCAAGATTCCCCCCGTTACGTCAGATCCGGGAGTTTCGGGGTGTGAGCAGTCCTCGAACCCGCGAGAGAGAATCCGACGTCGGTGAGGCCCCGACACAGAGAGTGATGGTATCTTTGGCACCCAACACCCATGATACAATCTAACACACATGGAATGGCAAAATATTGGTTTAGGTGGGATCCCGACGCTCCGGGTCCCCTCTCCGGAGATACACTAGCCCCGGTGTAGAAAAAGACGGAACCGGCGTCTAGCCCCCCCTGCGTGAGCCGGAAGTGGGTAGCAAAGTGGAACTAGTTGCTTGGTTGTGTCATGTTAGGCCCAAGGAACACCATTGACAATGGTAGGGCCCACCTACTTGCAAGATTCCCCCCGTTACGTCAGATCCGGGAGTTTCGGGGTGTGAGCAGTCCTGGAACCCGCGAGAGAGAATCCGACGTCGGTGAGGCCCCGGCACAGAGAGTGATGGTATCTTTGGCACCCAACACCCATGATACAATCTAACACACATGGAATGGCAAAACATTGGTTTAGGTGGGATCCCGACGCTCCGGGTCCCCTCTCCGGAGATACACTAGCCCCGGTGTAGAAAAAGACGGAACCGGCGTGCAGCCCCCTCTGCGTGAGCCGGAAGTGGGTAGCAAAGTGGAACTAGTTGCTTGGTTGTGTCATGTTAGGCCCAAGGAACACCCTTGACAATGTTAGGGCCCACCTACTTGCAAGATTCCCCCCGTTACGTCAGATCCGGGAGTTTCGGGGTGTGAGCAGTCCTGGAACCCGCGAGAGAGAATCCGACGTCGGTGAGGCCCCGGCACAGAGAGTGATGCTATCTTTGGCACCCAACACCCATGATACAATCTAACACACATGGCATGGAAAAACATTGGTTTAGGTGGGATCCCGACGCTCCGGGTCCCCTCTCCGGAGATACACTAGCCCCGGTGTAGAAAAAGACGGAACCGGCGTCTAGCCCCCCCTGCGTGAGCCGGAAGTGGGTAGCAAAGTGGAACTAGTTGCTTGGTTGTGTCATGTTAGGCCCAAGGATCACCATTGACAATGGTAGGGCCCACCTACTTGCAAGATTCCCCCCGTTACGTCAGATCCGGGAGTTTCGGGGTGTGAGCAGTCCTGGAACCCGCGAGAGAGAATCCGACGTCGGTGAGGCCCCGGCACAGAGAGTGATGGGAATTTTGGCACCCAACACCCATGATACAATCTAACACACATGGCATGGCAAAACATTGGTTTAGGTGGGATCCCGACGATCCGGGTCCCCTCTCCGGAGATACACTAGCCCCGGTGTAGAAAAAGACGGAACCGGCGTCTAGCCCCCCCTGCGTGAGCCGGAAGTGGGTAGCAAAGTGGAACTAGTTGCTTGGTTGTGTCATGTTAGGCCCAAGGAACACCATTGACAATGGTAGGGCCCACCTACTTGCAAGATTCCCCCCGTTACGTCAGATCCGGGAGTTTCGGGGTGTGAGCAGTCCTGGAACCCGCGAGAGAGAATCCGACGTCGGTGAGGCCCCGGCACAGAGAGTGATGGTATCTTTGGCACCCAACACCCATGATACAATCTAACACACATGGAATGGCAAAACATTGGTTTAGGTGGGATCCCGACGCTCCGGGTCCCCTCTCCGGAGATACACTAGCCCCGGTGTAGAAAAAGACGGAACCGGCGTGCAGCCCCCTCTGCGTGAGCCGGAAGTGGGTAGCAAAGTGGAACTAGTTGCTTGGTTGTGTCATGTTAGGCCCAAGGAACACCCTTGACAATGTTAGGGCCCACCTACTTGCAAGATTCCCCCCGTTACGTCAGATCCGGGAGTTTCGGGGTGTGAGCAGTCCTGGAACCCGCGAGAGAGAATCCGACGTCGGTGAGGCCCCGGCACAGAGAGTGATGCTATCTTTGGCACCCAACACCCATGATACAATCTAACACACATGGCATGGAAAAACATTGGTTTAGGTGGGATCCCGACGCTCCGGGTCCCCTCTCCGGAGATACACTAGCCCCGGTGTAGAAAAAGACGGAACCGGCGTCTAGCCCCCCCTGCGTGAGCCGGAAGTGGGTAGCAAAGTGGAACTAGTTGCTTGGTTGTGTCATGTTAGGCCCAAGGATCACCATTGACAATGGTAGGGCCCACCTACTTGCAAGATTCCCCCCGTTACGTCAGATCCGGGAGTTTCGGGGTGTGAGCAGTCCTGGAACCCGCGAGAGAGAATCCGACGTCGGTGAGGCCCCGGCACAGAGAGTGATGGTAATTTTGGCACCCAACACCCATGATACAATCTAACACACATGGCATGGCAAAACATTGGTTTAGGTGGGATCCCGACGATCCGGGTCCCCTCTCCGGAGATACACTAGCCCCGGTGTAGAAAAAGACGGAACCGGCATCCAGCCCCCTCTGCGTGAGCCGGAAGTGGGTAGCAAAGTGGAACTAGTTGCTTGGTTGTGTCATCTTAGGCCCAAGGAACACCCTTGACAATGGTAGGGCCCACCTACTTGCAAGATTCCCCCCGTTACGTCAGATCCGGGAGTTTCGGGGTGTGAGCAGTCCTGGAACCCGCGAGAGAGAATCCGACGTCGGTGAGGCCCCGGCACAGAGAGTGATGGTATCTTTGGCACCCAACACCCATGATACAATCTAACACACATGGCATGGCAAAACATTGGTTTAGGTGGGATCCCGACGCTCCGGGTCCCCTCTCCGGAGATACACTAGCCCCGGTGTAGAAAAAGACGGAACCGGCGTGCAGCCCCCTCTGCGTGAGCCGGAAGTGGGTAGCAAAGTGGAACTAGTTGCTTGGTTGTGTCATGTTAGGCCCAAGGAACACCCTTGACAATGGTAGGGCCCACCTACTTGCAAGATTCCCCCCGTTACGTCAGATCCGGGAGTTTCGGGGTGTGAGCAGTCCTGGAACCCGCGAGAGAGAATCCGACGTCGGTGAGGCCCCGGCACAGAGAGTGATGCTATCTTTGGCACCCAACACCCATGATACAATCTAACACACATGGCATGGAAAAACATTGGTTTAGGTGGGATCCCGACGCTCCGGGTCCCCTCTCCGGAGATACACTAGCCCCGGTGTAGAAAAAGACGGAACCGGCGTCTAGCCCCCCCTGCGTGAGCCGGAAGTGGGTAGCAAAGTGGAACTAGTTGATTGGTTGTGTCATGTTAGGCCCAAGGATCACCATTGACAATGGTAGGGCCCACCTACTTGCAAGATTCCCCCCGTTACGTCAGATCCGGGAGTTTCGGGGTGTGAGCAGTCCTGGAACCCGCGAGAGAGAATCCGACGTCGGTGAGGCCCCGGCACAGAGAGTGATGGTAATTTTGGCACCCAACACCCATGATACAATCTAACACACATGGCATGGCAAAACATTGGTTTAGGTGGGATCCCGACGATCCGGGTCCCCTCTCCGGAGATACACTAGCCCCGGTGTAGAAAAAGACGGAACCGGCATCCAGCCCCCTCTGCGTGAGCCGGAAGTGGGTAGCAAAGTGGAACTAGTTGCTTGGTTGTGTCATGTTAGGCCCAAGGAACACCCTTGACAATGGTAGGGCCCACCTACTTGCAAGATTCCCCCCGTTACGTCAGATCCGGGAGTTTCGGGGTGTGAGCAGTCCTGGAACCCGCGAGAGAGAATCCGACGTCGGTGAGGCCCCGGCACAGAGAGTGATGGTATCTTTGGCACCCAACACCCATGATACAATCTAACACACATGGCATGGCAAAACATTGGTTTAGGTGGGATCCCGACGCTCCGGGTCCCCTCTCCGGAGATACACTAGCCCCGGTGTAGAAAAAGACGGAACCGGCGTGCAGCCCCCTCTGCGTGAGCCGGAAGTGGGTAGCAAAGTGGAACTAGTTACTTGGTTGTGTCATGTTAGGCCCAAGGAACACCCTTGACAATGGTAGGGCCCACCTACTTGCAAGATTCCCCCCGTTACGTCAGATCCGGGAGTTTCGGGGTGTGAGCAGTCCTGGAACCCGCGAGAGAGAATCCGACGTCGGTGAGGCCCCGGCACAGAGAGTGATGGTATCTTTGGCACCCAACACCCATGATACAATCTAACACACATGTCATGGCAAAACATTGGTTTAGGGGTGGATCCCGACGCTCAGGGTCCCCTCTCCGGAGATACACTAGCCCCGGTGTAGAAAAAGACGGAACCTGCGTCCAGCCCCCTCTGCGTGAGCCGGAAGTGGGTAGCAAAGTGGAACTAGTTTCTTGGTTGTGTCATGTTAGGCCCAAGGAACACCCTTGACAATGGTAGGGCCCACCTACTTGCAAGATTCCCCCCGTTACGTCAGATCCAGGAGTTTCGGGGTGTGAGCAGTCCTGGAACCCGCGAGAGAGAATCCGACGTCGGTGAGGCCCCGGCACAGAGAGTGATGGGGGGATAGTAACCCGGTAGGCCAACTCCAAGGTGTAACCCGGCCCAAAGGATGTAGCACAGGCTCCGGCTAAGAATAAAGAGACTTCTGGAAGGCCCAAAGTGTGTAGGCCTCGTAACCCGGATTGTGGGTTGCGGTAAGGAAAGCTAGGGTTTGTAAGTAAAGTTCGAATAGGACTCAAGATGTGCCTTGAAGGGCAAGTTAGGGGTGTACGGGTGCTTTATAAACCGGCCCCGAGGTTTGGTTTGCCAGAGATCCAAGTCATAGTTGTAGCACCTATTATCGAGTATCCAGCATAATTCATATTGAGATCCGGCGAGTTATTTTCCGGTTCTTAGATTGCTTTCCGCCATGTCTTCCTTCGAGCTAAACCCTCTCCCGAATACCTGTGTCGACTTGCCCCAAGATCAGTTACCCCCGGTAACATCTGCCGTGATTATCCCACGACAGTTGGCGCCCACCGTGGGGCCTGCGTCCAAAGGTGTTTGCATCACGGGAGAAGCTCGGAAAAGCATGGAGAACCTCGTCGTCGGTGAGATCTACGACGACCACGAAGGAAAGAAGATGGTGGACGATTCCGGCTGGGGGCCTGAGTCGGATCGCCTCGAATCTGGATCGGTCGTGACGATCGGCCGAATCAACGTCTTCATCGGCATGGTATGTACCTCTGGTTCGATTCCTGACAATTTTTCTGATCCTGTGTCAGGGGAGGCTGCGTACGCCCAACCCGATAGAGAAGAGTCAGTCGGAACAACATACCAGGCAGAGGAGCCTATTACACGTTGGGAACAGCCGGAGGAGCCGGCATGGACTCCGCGCGACCCAAGCGACGGAAAGAATGACACTGCATCCATTAGGGACTTGCTGGAAAATCGATATGAGAAGGAAAACAGCGAGGAAGAACAATACGAATCTACACCGGGCATCATGCGCCGGGTTGCAGTTTATGCGGCTCCCGCGATCAATCTCAATCAAGAAAACGCAGCCGCGGCGCCAGTCGGGGCGGCTCAGGCAGTGGCCCAGCAGCAAGGTACAGTTGACCCGGTCTTGGTCCAGGTCGATGGAGAGTCGGCATCAGTCACCAGTCGCCCAGCAGACGAGGAGCGACACGCAAATATGTTTGGGTTCCAAGCAAACCGGACACCGGGGGCGGGCCCCTCGAATCCGCGCCACCCGGCTCTGTTTGATAATAATTTGATCTTAGACCCCACGGTCTTGGCCACAGTTATTACCCCAGAAAACGCGGCAGAGCGCGTAAGAGACCTGGACGTAGCTCGTCGTGCATTGGAGCAGCAAAGAAGGCAAGTAGAAGCAGAAAGGCAGGGGATGGCCGCGCGGCAGCGCGAATTGGATGACCGAGAGACCCGGCTCCGGGAGGAAACGACAAGGATGCACCAAAGGCACCGAACTATGCTACCGGCAACAGGAGGGGTTATTAACCCGACTGCCCTGGTGTTCACGCCTCAAGATCAGCCGATTCCACCGGTGAACCAAGGGACCATACCGCGACCGCCAACAGGAGCACAGCCGGTAAACGCGCCAGCCGGGTTACCTTTGCCGCAGACGGGGGTGACAGCCGGCAATACCATGCCACCACCACCATCACGATTCCACACACCAGCAGGCCATTACAACAATCCCATGGACAACGTGTACGCAGCAACGCTCACATTAAACCAGATTCCTGTGGGAGATTCGCCTCATGCAGAAGGAACCCGACTAGCGATCGATCTGCTACACACCGCGGTAGCACAGCAAGCCAATTATCCGGATCATAGAAGCGGAATGCATGGGACGCCGTACGTCAGTCAGCAACAGGGCAATGTCCAAGCAAGTGCGGCACGACGAAGGGAAGAGCAACAGCAAATGCCGCCTCCACCGCGTATCCAGACAGTACCAGTAGTATCAGCAGCGCAGGCGGTGGTGGACAGTTCCAGGGCCAGAAGAGCCGGGGCCGGGTCTGCAGGGCACGAATTGCCGGTGGCGCCGCACCTCGTGGCACCCCCAGCCGGGTCACGTGTCTCCCGAGTAAGACCAGCCCCAACCACCCTGGCGGGACCCAAGTGCCTCTCGGACGATATCAGAGCAGAACCTTACCCGGAGAAGTTCAAAGAACCGGGGAAAGTAGTAAATTATGAGCCAACAATGGATCCAGAAACGTGGCTGAGCAGCTACGAGATGGCGATGTCAATTCGCAACGCATCCGAGAATCTCCAAGCCAAATTCATGTACTTAATGATGTCAGAGAGAGCAGCAAAGTTATGGTTCACCAATTTACCGGAAAAGTCGATCAAATCGTGGGAGGAGCTAAAGACCGCATTTATCAAGCACTTTCATGGGACGTGCAGAAAGTTATTTACTATTGATGATTTAGAAAGATGCGTTCAGAAGAAAGGAGAGTCAGCACGCAGCTGGGTACGCCGGGTTATGGAGATACTCCACTCGTCTACAGATATCCAGCCTAAGGACGCGCTACAAGCTATGGCAAAAACATGTAAGTATGTTCCTTTAGTGCAAAAGCTAACTCGCATGAAATCTAGTAGGAATGCAGCGGAGGTTACAATGGGAGAGTTAATGGATGCATGCAACAAACACGCTGCAACGGATACCACAGAGGAGGAAGTTGATGACAAGAAAGCAAAAGCAAACACAAGTAACAGTGGGAAAACCGGCAATGGATCGGCGCCAAACAATAATGGAAATAGCCAGAACAAACGCCCGTTTGAAGGGAATCCCGAGTTTGTAGCCAACACGGAGGCCGGGTCTTCAAGACCTAGATCCGAAGGAAATTTTAATACTGGAAATCACAATGGGGGACACTACCAAGGACCTCCAAGACCAAGCAACAGTTGGGACATATTTAGGATGGCATGCCCGAAGCATAGCAGGAACGGCAAGCCGGCCAATCATTCATTGGAGCAATGTGCCGACTTACAAAGGTGGAAGAACGAGGAAGTGAACAGAGCCATGCGAGGTGCAGGCCGAGGAGGAGGCCCGGGCCTAGGTGGAAATTTGGGCAACGGACCGCCCCCAGCCGGCAACCCGCCAGCTGGAAATCAAGGTAACAATCAAGGGGGAGCGGGAGGTTTTCAAGCTAACCCCAAACAGCTGGGTCAATATCATGTGCACACTACGGGAGGCTCTAACAAGGATAAGAAGATACTGAAACAAGCAGTTAATTCGGTCTCTTCCGCTGTTCCAAGATATTTGAGGTGGTCAGAACAAGAGGTAACATGGAGCAGGAAGGATCACCCGGACAGAGTTGACCACCCGGGAGTCTTAGCTTTGGTAGTGGCACCACAGGTCAACGGCTACGAACTGAAAAAAGTCTTGATGGATGGAGGAAGTAGTATCAATATCCTGTACTGGGAAACTTTTCTGCGTATGGGCTTAAAGGAATCGCAGCTGCAAAAGAGTACAACAGTTTTTCACGGGATAGTGCCGGGTCATTCGGCATGCCCCGAAGGAAAGGTGGCACTGGAAGTAGCTTTTGGAGAGTCAAAGGACAATTACCGAGTCGAGTGGCTTACCTTTGAGGTAGTAAAGTTGCGCAGTCCTTATCATGCATTGTTTGGAAGGCCGGCTTATGCCAAGTTCATGGCAAGACCGTGTTATGTGTACCTACAGCTGAAAATCCCGGGTCCCAAGAAGACCATTACAATACACGGAAATCGAGATATAGCAGCTGAATGTGATGAGGGAGACGCGGCAATGGCCGAGCAAGCCTGCAGGAAGGAAGAGCTCAAACATTACCATTCTCAGGTGGACCTAGAAGAGAGAACAACGTCAAAAAAGCCAACTCCTGAGGGGGACAAAGCAAAAGTTAGGGCAGAACAAAACCCTAAGATGGTAGGCTTCATCAGGAGCGATCCTTTCAAAACTCCTAGCAGGGAAGAAGAAGACGTACCGCCATCCGCAGCTGATCACGCTTCAAGGACGATATACCCGGATTGGCTAGCAAATCCGGTACTCATTATGAAAGGGCCTAGCAAGTGGAGAATGTGCATCGGCCGTACCAACGCGAGGCCGACTCTCGAGAATAACTAAAGCAGTGTAATGGGCGGCAGGTTTCATACGCACTCTTTTCCTACCCAGGGTACCTAAGGGGACTGGAAGGTTTTTAATGAGGCGGCCTGCTGATTCAAAAAAGAAATTTTTATCAATAAAAGAAGATGGTCTCAAGTCTTATCATGGTCTTTGCTTCAGTTACAAGTAAGTAATGCTTGTTATTATCAATACGTCAATATCATCAAAATACGGCACGTGCATATAGGTCTTCGGGGATTGGTGTGCTTAAATAAGTAATCACAAACCCGGAGACCCGGCCTCGATGCCTATGAGTTATGAGGGCTGATTACTCGAAAAAACGGGTACGGCTGCAATCTTATAACCGGACAAAGGAGCCAAATTTCTTGATTATTCTTACTTAAGCTCGATGTGACTCGCGCTAAAGTGGCATGATCTGTTCACTTACGATTACAATCAAACTATGCAGCCCAATGGGACTTGCTTGACCCTGTTTTTCGTATAGATGTAACAGCATGGTATCCACGCGAAAGCCGGCTTACAGTACAAGATAATCAAAAGGGTCATCTAAACCACAAGTCCATGCAGAGTATAAGGCTCAAATAGCCGGAAACTCAACAAGTATTAAGCATGACTTCAGTATTTATGTGAACAGCTATTGGTCTTCAGCTTGGTAAAGAGCAGTTTGTCATCTGAGAAAGGCCACGCCCCCTTAGCTCGTACTTTGGGTCATGGGGACTGGGGACTTCGAGACAGAAACAAACTGCTTAACTACTAAAGCTCGTAAACCTTAGTTTCCGAGTCTTGGCGACTTAAAGAAAAGTCCGTCTATCAAAACCTACGATACTCGGTTAGCCGAGTCTCAAAAGGGAATCAAAAGCAAGAGTTCAAAGTATCGAGAATAAGCTTACATGTAACACAAGGATCGAGATTATCAAAAGCCGGGAGAGGCAAAGAGTTATCATAAATTAACAAGCGCAAAGTCATAATATCAGTATCAATGTTGCACAGGCGCACCGCTAAAAATCATATCAGTCTCGAGAAACGCAAAACACTAGATATCATCCTACTCGGCATCCTGGGAGTGGTCCTCCGGGTCTTCGTCTTGGACTTGCCCCCTGGCTTTGCCAGCAGTTTTACCCGGACTCTTCACGTCAGGACGGACAGGAGGAGGAACGGCTGGTGTTGAGGTAGACGGCTTCACGCCTAGTTCGGTTTCTCTCTTCGCAGCCTCTTCTTTCCTCCTGGCCAGGTCAGTCGACCACTTTTCCAGCATATCAAAAGGAGGGGGTGCCTCCACCAGAATAACCTTGCCCTCAGAGTCATATGAGCTCATAATTGTGTTTAGATCCATTTTATCTGCCAAAGTTGTGGCCGAGTGACGTACCGAAGATTGTATAGCTTTGAAGTCCTGGGGTTTAAACTTAGACCCGTCAGCCTTGAATTCTGGGAACCCGGATACTACCTTGGCCGGGTCAAGCTTAGGAAAATAAGCCTTCGCTAGCGTCAAAGCCCGGGTCATCCCAATCCGGCAAGACGAACGCTTCAATATTTCAATCCATCCAGGCGCTGTGGACAAGGCCTGCATGAGATTTTCTTCGCCCGGGTATACCTCCGAAGGCCACTTTATAGCATCCAGCAAAAGTTTCGTGCCGGCAAAAAAATGTCCGGAGCACAGTCTTCAGAGTTTTAGCCTGAGTAACTGTGTTCTCCTCCGGAGCAGCAAGGTTAGCACCTGCAATCGAAACACACAGAAGCATATCAGTAATCTTGATTATTACAACGGCAAGATAGAGATACGCAAGTTATTTGCAAATAACAAACTTACTTAGCAAGATACGGTAAGTGTCCGTAATTTGAGTCGACAGGTTATTTCAGCGAGGATTGGGCAGCATTGTATTTGTTCTTGTATTTGGAGACATCTTTTTTCAAAGTCTTTATCTCCGCTTCAAGGGTTTCCCTACGTTTTGTTTCCGCAAGCAAGAGCTGCTCAGTTTTAAGTAATGTTTCATCCGACTGAGTTATCTCCGCCTGCAAAGAATGAGTGCAACTGTAAGCCGGATATCACGAGAATATTTCCTTCTGAGAAAATAATTACAGAAAATTATTATGCGAAGTGCCGAGAATAATTACAGAAAATTATGCTCGGAACTTGGGGACTGGATGTATAGTAAGAAGTATCAAGTAAGATTACCTGATGTGCTGCAGCCATACGCTCTAGGATATTTCCTTCTGAAGCTTTCATGGCGAGAAGAGTGCTCATCAGCTGGTTAAAATCAGCGTTATCCGAGTTAGATGACTCGGGTACCCGGAAAGTGGGAAAAGGAGCTTTTCTTGTAACAGGAGGTGGCACCCGGGTCATCCGAATGTCGGAGTCTGGTCCCCCTCCCGCGCTCGAAGCTGCTCCCTTCTCCTTCTCGCCTACGTGCGAAGCGATTGGATACCCGGTGTCATGCCTAGCTAGCTCTGGTGGAGACGCTTGCTCGTCACCAGTTGTGGTGAAGGCATCATCAGCCGGCTCGTTCTCGACCCGGACCTTAGCCTCAGTGTCCTCCTGGTCGCTAATAACAACCGTGGCTCTAAAGAAGGTGCGAAGGCACAATTAATCTTTGGTTATGAAAAAGGTGATAAAAGCTCGGTATAATGTCAGGAAAAGGCGTTTACCCCGGTGTTCACCGGAAGTCCGAAGGAAAGCCGCTGCTAGATCCGGAAGATACTGAAAAATGCCAAGCAAGGTTTGAGATTATGTTGCAAAGGAATGTCCGGAAAGAATTTTTATTTACGATATAAATACCAGAGTGTCGAGCCGGGGGCGATGAAGTGCCCGGGTTAAGGGCCTCGTTGCCCGGATGGTTCCGGGTTACTCGGCGCCTAGTCGCGGGTGGCTCCTTCATTTATGATCAAAAGGGGTGAAGGCGGGGTTAGCCCCGAAATGACGTTATGGGAACAAAAATTAAAGTGCAAGGGAACGAAATAAAAACCTGGAGGGCGACCCTCTGGGATTTCCTTTTGGATCCAGCTTTGGTGGCCGGCTCCGGCTCGTCCTCCTCGCTGGCGGACTCTTCCCGGCCATCTGTCTCTTCTTCCTCGTCTTGGTCATCTCGTTCTGAAAGATATTGAAGTTATAGCATAAGGAAAAAGAGGAAGCAAGATATAATGCGTGCGAGGGGATTGAGTATGCACCTTCATCCGAGTTAGCGGCATCGTCTTCCTCCTCCGCGTCTTCGGAACTAGGAGGAGTGTTGACCGTCCAAAAGTCATTATCGGCCTGAGGTGAAAATGCCAGGGCAATGGTTAATATTGAGTCAAGAAAAGCGGATAAAGGTAAGCTTGTTAAAATCCAAAATCAAGAGGTAGAAAGCTTACCGCGGGGGCGGGGTTCTCGAGTGTAAAAGGTTCTAACCCGGCTATGTTCCGGATTACCTCGAGCTTCTCTGTTAGAAAACCCTTGATCGTTTTGTTCATGTCATCAGGGGCGAAGGTGCTGGTAGAGTATCGGATCGGGTCCGTGGTTTGACCCGAATATTCACACATCAGCTTCTCACGAATGGAGTTTGGCTGGATGCGGAAGTTGACCCAGGTCTTCACCAGGTTTAGCCCGACGAGGCCTCGAGCCGATAAGATAGAGATCTTAGCCAGCAAAGGCAAGATAGCCTCCCTGTCCGAGTCAGGGGCGAAGGCATTGAAAGTCTCGGAAATGTCAAGCTGACCCTCCGAGTAACCCGGCAACTTCTTTTCGCCGGGAGGGGAGGTATCCTGGCAGTAGAAGTACGAGAGCTGCCAGTGCTTTACATGAGAATTGAGGGTGATAGGAGGCATCAAGGAGTTCTTGCGGCGCTGGATAGAAACCCCGCCGCAAGTAAGAAGTGCGCCGTCGCCGCTTTCGCGGCACGGCTTGCACTGAAAGAGTTCAACGAAGAGAGCCAAACTTGGCGGAGTGCACAAGTAAGACTCGGAAAGAACGATAAAGTGGGAGATGTTCAGAACGGAGTTTGGGCCTATATCGAAAATACGGAGGTTGTAGTGATCTAGGACGTCACGAAAGAAAGGGTGACCCGGAGGCCTGAAGCCCCGGGTCACGTGTTCGACGAAACATATTACCTCATCCGTTGCTGGAGAAGGCCGGGTTTCGTTGCTTGGTACTCTCCAGTGGATAGATTCCTGGGGAGGAAGGATTCCCAGCTCGACCAACTCCTCCAGTTTGGCCTTGGTAACGGAGGATCTCCCCCAATTGGCTGAAATGGAGTTAGTAGATTTAGCTTTAGCCGACTGTTTCCCCTGCCTCTTGGGTGCCATGGAGTTGACCTGGTGAAACATCAAAGGAAAGGAGGTGAGAAGCGAAAACTCAGAAATTAATGAATAATCAGTTACCGGTAACTTAAGCATGATCCGGGTGTTGCCTTGCTGGATCAAGTACGATATGTCCGGGTATCGCATGTCGTTACGGAAGCTGTGGAGTTTTTCCGTAAAGCAAGTGTCTGGGGAAGGTAGAGGGATACCCTTATGTCTATTATCAGCAAGTGAGCCGGAGAAGTGAGATTTTCCGGATGATAAGAACAAGGGCGGAAATTTTTGGTGGTCCGAGCCCAGATGGGAAATCCAATTTCTGTATTTAAGGCCAAGCTAATGATACTTAGTGGTAGGGGAGTAAGATAAGCTGCGCATCCTATCTATGGGAGTGGTTATGGTAAACACTAGTGAGTCAATTCGGCAGGGCCCGAGAAATTGCAGGCGACTCGATTCAGATCTGGTCTAAGGAAAAGCTAAGAGATTGCAAGGTTAGGTTGGAGGATATCAAGAACTTACCGGAGGAGGTTGAAGTAGGGATTTGCGGAGACAGATGGCGCAAGATTGATGCCCTTTCGCGATTTCTGGCCGGCGAATCGGGGGCTTAGTGGTGGATTTGGGAGCTGGAGTGGGTTGCACGGTGGCGGAGCGCAAGCGACGGCGGATGGGCTTCGGCGATGTGCGTAGGGCTTCCGTGGTGGCACTCCGCGAACTCGAGCTTGAGGAGAAGAGGAGTGGGGGAAATGAGCCGTTAGGGTTGAGTTTGCTCCTTGGGGTCTATTTATAATAGCCCGGGTGGAAAAGCCTAACCTAACGGGCGAAACCCGGGAGGTGCGGAGTAATAGTTGGCTATTTTGAAATTTGAAAGACGCGCCTTGTGCACAGATCGATATAATCCAGAGAAAAAGGAAGGGGAAATCTATTTCCTGGTATTAGCGACAGTTATCGAGGAAGATGTGAAATCATCGAGTTTCCTATTAAGACTCAAGTCTGGAAGATTGAGGGAGAGCCTTTGGGGGAGAGCCGGGTTGCTACCTGATCCCCTTGGTGCTAATCCCAGCCATTCGTCAACATATTGTATCTTGATCTGCATGTGTTTTTGTATCCAATATTTCTGCAGGGAATAGCCAGCACTTCGAAGAGTAAATCTTGGAAGCCCAGGCTATTCTGGGGACTACTGATGGGGGGATAGTAACCCGGTAGGCCAACTCCAAGGTGTAACCCGGCCCAAAGGATGTAGCACAGGCTCCGGCTAAGAATAAAGAGACTTCTGGAAGGCCCAAAGTGTGTAGGCCTCGTAACCCGGATTGTGGGTTGCGGTAAGGAAAGCTAGGGTTTGTAAGTAAAGTTCGAATAGGACTCAAGATGTGCCTTGAAGGGCAAGTTAGGGGTGTACGGGTGCTTTATAAACCGGCCCCTAGGTTTGGTTTGCCAGAGATCCAAGTCATAGTTGTAGCACCTATTATCGAGTATCCAGCATAATTCATATTGAGATCCGGCGAGTTATTTTCCGGTTCTTAGATTGCTTTCCGCCATGTCTTCCTTCGAGCTAAACCCTCTCCCGAATACCTGTGTCGACTTGCCCCAAGATCAGTTACCCCCGGTAACATCTGCCGTGATTATCCCACGACAGAGAGTGATCCTATCTTTGGCACCCAACACCCATGATACAATCTAACACACATGGCATGGCAAAACATTGGTTTAGGTGGGATCCCGACGCTCCGGGTCCCCTCTCCGGAGATACACTAGCCCCGGTGTAGAAAAAGACGGAACCGACGTCCAGCCCCCCCTGCGTGAGCCGGAAGTGGGTAGCAAAGTGGAACTAGTTGCTTGGTTGTGTCATGTTAGGCCCAAGGAACACCCTTGACAATGGTAGGGACCACCTACTTGCAAGATTCCCCCCGTTACGTCAGATCCGGGAGTTTCGGGATGTGAGTAGTCCTGGAACCCGCGAGAGAGAATCCGATGTCGGTGAGGCCCTGGCACAGAGAGTGATGGTATCTTTGGCACCCAACACCCATGATACAATCTAACACACATGGCATGTCAAAACATTTGTTTAGGTGGGATCCCGACGCTCCGGGTCCCCTCTCCGGAGATACACTAGCGCCGGTGTAGAAAAAGACGGAACCTGCGTCTAGCCCCCTCTGCGTGAGCCGGAAGTGGGTAGCAAAGTGGAACTAGTTGCTTGGTTGTGTCATGTTAGGCCCAAGGAACACCCTTGACAATGGTAGGGCCCATCTACTTGCAAGATTCCCCCCGTTACGTCAGATCCGGGAGTTTCGGGGTGTGAGCAGTCCTCGAACCCGCGAGAGAGAATCCGACGTCGGTGAGGCCCCGACACAGAGAGTGATGGTATCTTTGGCACCCAACACCCATGATACAATCTAACACACATGGCATGGCAAAATATTGGTTTAGGTGGGATCCCGACGCTCCGGGTCCCCTCTCCGGAGATACACTAGCCCCGGTGTAGAAAAAGACGGAACCGGCGTCTAGCCCCCCCTGCGTGAGCCGGAAGTGGGTAGCAAAGTGGAACTAGTTGCTTGGTTGTGTCATGTTAGGCCCAAGGAACACCATTGACAATGGTAGGGCCCACCTACTTGCAAGATTCCCCCCGTTACGTCAGATCCGGGAGTTTCGGGGTGTGAGCAGTCCTGGAACCCGCGAGAGAGAATCCGACGTCGGTGAGGCCCCGGCACAGAGAGTGATGGTATCTTTGGCACCCAACACCCATGATACAATCTAACACACATGGCATGGCAAAACATTGGTTTAGGTGGGATCCCGACGCTCCGGGTCCCCTCTCCGGAGATACACTAGCCCCGGTGTAGAAAAAGACGGAACCGGCGTCCAGCCCCCTCTGCGTGAGCCGGAAGTGGGTAGCAAAGTGGAACTAGTTGCTTGGTTGTGTCATGTTAGGCCCAAGGAACACCCTTGACAATGGTAGGGCCCACCTACTTGCAAGATTCCCCCCGTTACGTCAGATCCGGGAGTTTCGGGGTGTGAGCAGTCCTGGAACCCGCGAGAGAGAATCCGACGTCGGTGAGGCCCCGGCACAGAGAGTGATGCTATCTTTGGCACCCAACACCCATGATACAATCTAACACACATGGCATGGCAAAACATTGGTTTAGGTGGGATCCCGACGCTCCAGGTCCCCTCTCCGGAGATACACTAGCCCCGGTGTAGAAAAAGACGGAACCGACGTCTAGCCCCCTCTGCGTGAGCCGGAAGTGGGTAGCAAAGTGGAACTAGTTGCTTGGTTGTGTCATGTTAGGCCCAAGGAACACCATTGAAAATGGTAGGGCCCACCTACTTGCAAGATTCCCCCCGTTACGTCAGATCCGGGAGTTTCGGGGTGTGAGCAGTCCTGGAACCCGCGAGAGAGAATCCGACGTCGGTGAGGCCCCGGCACAGAGAGTGATGATATCTTTGGCACCCAACACCCATGATACAATCTAACACACATGGCATGGCAAAACATTGGTTTAGGTGGGATCCCGACGCTCCGGGTCCCCTCTCCGGAGATACACTAGCCCCGGTGTAGAAAAAGACGGAACCGGCGTCCAGCCCCCTCTGCGTGAGCCGGAAGTGGGTAGCAAAGTGGAACTAGTTGCTTGGTTGTGTCATGTTAGGCCCAAGGAACACCCTTGACAATGGTAGGGCCCACCTACTTGCAAGATTCCCCCCGTTACGTCAGATCCGGGAGTTTCGGGGTGTGAGCAGTCCTGGAACCCGCGAGAGAGAATCCGACGTCGGTGAGGCCCCGGCACAGAGAGTGATGCTATATTTGGCACCCAACACCCATGATACAATCTAACACACATGGCATGGCAAAACATTGGTTTAGGTGGGATCCCGACGGTCCGGGTCCCCTCTCCGGAGATATAGTCGCCCCGGTGTAGAAAAAGACGGACTATTCAATAGTGAAAGTAATTAAACTTGGTATAAGAATTAATATTAATTATTATGTGATTATTTGTATACTTAAACAAAGACCAAGGTAAAAGCCTTTAATGTTTGTACTTTGCCGAGTGTCCCGACAAATGACACTCGGCAAACAATGCACTGGCAGTCGCATCCACGTACTTTGCCGAGTGTCCCGACGTTTGACACTCGGCAAACAATGCACTGGCAGCCGCATCCACGTACTTTGCCGAGTGTCCCGACGTTTGACACTCGGCAAACAATGCACTGGCAGTCGCATCCACGTACTTTGCCGAGTGTCCCGACATTTGACACTCGGCAAAAAATGCACTGGCAGTCGCATCCACGTACTTTGCCGAGTGTCCCGACATTTGACACTCGGCAAAGACGTGAACCGGGAACAAAAATATGGCGGGCCGGACGCAACCCTATCCCTTTCTTCTTTTCTCTCTTCCATCGATCCCCACCTCTCCCACCCCGTCCGAGCCGCCGCCACGCCGTACTCCCTCTCTCCGACGCCGCCGCCCACCCAGCCGCCGCCGCCCACCTTCCTCCTCCCGGCAAGCCTCCCCTCCTCCCCGCCCCCTCCTCTCTCCTTCCCCCCACCGAGCCGCCGCCCCCTCCTCCTCCCTCCCCCCACCGAGCCGCCGCCAGGCCCTCCTCGATCTGCCGCCGCTCGGGCTGCTCGCCCGCGCCATCGACGGACGGCCACTTCTGCCCATCTCCGGTCGCCCAACGGCTCGCCGTGCCCCTCGCTAAGGCCCCAGGTCCTCCCATCGCGCCGCAGCCTGCAGCGTGGACGACGGCGTCGACCATCGGTAAGCCTCCCCTCCTCCCCGCCCCCTCCTCTGATCTGCACTGCTGCTACTACTACTTTCCCTCCTCCTCTGTTATCTTATTTTTTTTATTTTGGTGTAGCAGATAGTTGGAATTGCTGGTAAGGGGAGGCATCAATAGATGACTTGATTGAGGCTTAAATTCACAGGATTGGATCCACAAAAGTTGTGTCTGTTAATCTCGTTTATCTTCATATCACCTCTATGGGACAAAATCGTCAAGTTTTCGCTACTCTGTACCAATTTTTAGATTTATAGATGCATCACGGGATGTAGATATATTTATCAATGCGGGAGGATTAAGTAATCACCAAACTATTCCTTTAGTTAAAATAGCCCCTTGCCAATTTGATTTTCTGAAAATGTACTACCGAGAGCTATCCTTTATTTTTCCTGCTGATGATTGATTACAACTGAAAAGGATTTGCTGCAGCTGAAAGTTAGTGGTTTTGTACCCGAGCATTGCAGTAGTAAATTTACACATGAATTATAACAAAGTAAGAATCCGTAGATATAGACATGAGTGGTATGATTATTATTTTTTGAATAAAAGAACTTTTTACTACAGTTAGGCTTAATGTCGCAGTAATATGCTTGTTTTGCTTCCTAGCAAGCACTCTAGCTATATGTAGCGTTATAATTTTAAGCACCTCATAAGTTACATTCCAAGTTATTTCATCTTGAAGAAAAAGTGCGGCTTACAGTGCTCTCAATGAAAAAGCAGAAATAGAAGAATAGAACTGCGAAGTTACTGATCTCAAAGAAGTTCTAACTCGGTATTTTCATTCAAAGAGGTCCCATTCATTGGTCTTTGAGTGGCCTGTAATCTTGGTTTAGTGCATTTGTGGTGTAGCCGTGAAATGATGTGATCACAATTGTAAATAACTTGTGGGTCAGATACCCTTGTGTGGATTTGGTAGAATAGTAGGTTAGAAAATAGAGCAAGGAATGTGCTTGTACTGATTTTTCTTTTAACTGTACTTGTTGACTTGTTGTCCCCTGCAGACCACCCCTTCCCAGTTAATCCATTATTTGTTGTGTATCCTACAATGTATTTAAGATATTTTATTGTGGATACATATTTCTCTTACTCACTTAATCAAGTTTATTACATGGAAAACCAACGTTGTCCATTTTTTTCTCATCAATCAATATATATACACTCATCTGTTAATACCTTCTAGTACAAGATAATCCATTCTGGAAGAGATATATTTTTCCTAATGAGTGTAGACGGACATGATGATGTATCCATCATTAGTATGAGTTGGCTACATAACAGCCATGATAATCTACTAATGGGTAAAGACTGAATTTGCCATATGGTATACGATAATCCATTGTGGAAGAGTTATATTTTTTATTACTTCCCAATCGCATATATCGAGATGTCTGTCAGTTATATGAATTCTGCACAAGCTGAGTAAGAATCTAAATTATTATTAAATTTGAACACAAAAATTGGATTACCTACAGCTGTTAATGTGCAAAGAGTAGGTCCTGTTTGAGCTGAAAATTGCACCTCCAGTTCCCTACTCTCTGTTTTGTATAGTAGTTTAGTTCTGCATTTTATTCAAACATATGGACTGTGATTTGAATCATGGGCTGCCACTAGCCTCTGCTATTGGATCATATTTTCCATATCCTTTTATTGCATTTCATACCTGTACTATTTGGGCAAGCGAAAACCTCAGCTTTAATAAACTGCACTTAACTAGTTTTGATCCGTTCATGTCGTAGTGATTGTGTTCATTCATACAAGTTTCACCAAGACATCTTAACATTCAGCACTGCAATCAATTAGCTACAAAAACTGTAATTCTCACAAAAAAAAGCTACAAAAACTGATAGTCCTAATAGACACAATGAAAGGCAATATGACAAGAAATAAACCCACTGAGCAGAAACTACTCTATTGTTATCCATGCATGATAATTTTAAACTGTTATACGTGATTAAGTACACAATATCGTAGTACTGATGGTACAATTTTAAACTACCAAATCTTGCTTCAACAACAAATATATTTCTATTTAAAATACAAAATATAAAGAAATGAGTACATGAAGATATTATTGCTGCAATGCACTGAATGTTTTGGTAACTTTGGTAGTACTGATGGTAACAATTGCTGGCTGCATCGGCCATTGTTCGGCCATGCATATCTAGCTAGCCTGCCTCCATCCGCCGTTGCTGGCCGATGCGCCTCTCGCCGGATATGGTAGTCCGGCAATGGCGCGGCCCGCGGCGGCCTTCATACTCCGCAACCACCAAGCCACGCATGGCGACTATCGCGTCGATGTGGTCAATCATGTAAATAGCAGCCCTCTGTAGTCATGGCGCGCAATCATGTAAATAGCTGAGATGTTACTTGATCGACTGTTCAATGAGTGGGTAGTATTATGTGGGTATTTTTATATCGTTTGCATGTCTTAGCTTTGGAATTTTTTAGCTCATTAGCCATGACTAAATTAGTAGTATATATGTTGTTTATTAACACTACATCTTCCCTTTTGCAGGACATGGATCGAGGTTGAGGCCAGGAGCGTCGGGGCAGGTGGGGATTTGCTGAGGAGGGTCGTCGCAGGCCGGCAGCGTCTGCGATCATCTTCGTCGACAGCCGGCCACGCTTTGAGGGTAAAACCCTCCCCCTCGGTCGATCTTTAGATTTTCTTTATAGTTGTTTTTTGTAGATCACCAAACTAGTCGCGTTACCCTAGGCGTCTCCCGTTCGGAAAAGTTGTAGTTATAAAAATAGAACTCTTTGTATATATTTATATACAAAGATCTATATTTTTATAACCGCGACTGTTTCGAATTGTCCACGTTTTTTGGACAGCTCGTGGATGTGTAGCTGTGTTTGTTTTCCATGTTCTACTCCTATCCGAGACAGATTTCGGTGGCGCCTCTCTGTTGTTCTCCGAGTACACATTCTCTCGACCCCCGTGGTCGAGACGTGTATTAGGAGAACAGCGGGGAGGTGCTGCCAAAATTTGTCTCGGATAGGAGTAGACATGGAAAACAAACACAAGCTACACATCCACGGGTGGGATTAGGACCTATCTTTACCTAGTAGGCATGTAGGATTGCATTCAAAGCGTAAAACTTGCAGTATGTTGTAGATAATTTAAACAAACTTGTTAAATTTTAAACACATGTTAATATGTCTGAGCATTCATCAGCGTGGAAATGTCGGAACGCGAGTGGATGTACAGTGGCCGACCGAGTGTGAAGGATATGACAATGGATTGGGTTACAAAGACCAACTAGTTCTTGGATTTTGCATTTGCTAGAGTTGACGATTCGTCTGATGTATGGTGCCCCTGTAGTCGTTGTCGTAACATGACAGAGAAACCGAGGATAGTCATTTCTGATCACCTTGGGAAGTACGGGTTTATGCCAAACTATTACTGTTGGGTGTACCATGGCGAGTCTGCCGATCCCGTACGCCGTAGAAAGAAGAAGAAGAAGGTGGCACCTAGCACTGAGGATGCATCGACCGATTTTGATACCGGTTTTGACAGGATGTTAGATGATTTCACTACTGCACATGCACCTGAAAATCCAACCGGTGAGGGAGATGCCCCCGAGTATGCGGAGGAGAGCACGAAAGAGTTCTATGACACATTGTTTGAGACACAAAAACCATTGCACGAGCATACACGAGTTTCTCAACTTGATGCCATCGGCCGGCTTATGGCGGTCAAAAGCCAGCACAATGTATGCATAGCCGCCTTTGATGCATTTCTGACCGTTATTGCCACCCTCTTGCCGGCGGAACACCTTCTTCCAAAGAACATGTACGAGTCGAAAAAAATCCTCGGTTCCCTTAAGATGCCGTATGAAAAGATAGATTGTTGTCCGAAGAGTTGCATGTTGTTCAGGAAAGAGCATGAGAAGACAAAGTACTGTGTCAAATGCGGGGCCTCTAGGTTTCTGGAGGTGGACTCCGGTAATGGTCAGAAGACGCAGCTAACGGTCGCCAAAAAGATCCTTCGATATCTTCCATTCATACCGCGGATCCAAAGGCTTTTTATGACCGAGGAATCTGCGAAACAGATGAGATGGCCGTCAGACGGGAAGAGGTACCGTCCTCATAAGATGATACATCCGTCTGATGGTGAAGCATGGAAGGACTTCGTTGGCAAACATAAGAAGAAAGCGGGTGACCCCAGGAGTGTAGCCGTTGCGTTATCAACCGATGGTTTCAACCCATATGGTATGACGTCTGCCTCATACAGCTGTTGGCCGATGTTTGTTATCCCGATGAACCTCCCCCCCGGCGTGTGCATGCAACGGCAGAACATGTTCCTGTCGCTGATAATTCCAGGGCCTGAGTATCCAGGGAAGAATATGTCCGTGTTCATGGAGCCGTTGGTAGATGATCTCCTCATTGCTTGGAACACCGGGGTACGGACATACGACGCCGCAGAAAAGAAGCACTTTGATATGTATGTTTGGTACTTCACTTCCCTGCATGACCTTCCGGCTCGCGCGATATTCTGCGGCTGGTGCACTCATGGGAAGTGGCCTTGTCCGGTGTGCTACCAGGCTGTGACTTTCCTTTGGCTCAAAAAGGGTGGAAAATACTCATGCTTTGACCAACATCGTCAGTTCCTTCGTCTTGGTCACAAATACCGGCGAAATAAAAAGAAGTGGACGAAAGATGTAGCTGTCGATGCTCCACGACCAACTTTGATGACCGGTGTAGACGTGAAGGCTCAGCTAGAAAGTGTGGAGCTCAATGCCGAGGGGACTGGATTTCTGGGATATGGAGAGTGGCACCAGTGGACTCACATCTCATGCCTGTGGAAGCTCCCTTACATGCAGGATCTTCTTCTTCCACATAACATTGATGTCATGCACACGGAAAAAAATATCGCCGAGGCCCTTTGGGCAACACTTATGGATCTTGAGAAGACGAAGGATAACGTTAAGGCAAGAGTCGATCAAGAGGAGCTATGTGACAGGAAACATTTAAACATGAAGCCTCCCACCAAAACCAAAAAAACCTGGACGAAGCCACCGGCCCCTTTCTGCCTGACTAGGGCCCAAAGGAAAGAAGTTCTCCAGTGGATCTTGGACTGTCTCTTCTTCCCTGATGGGTACGCAGCTAATATAATGAGGGGAGTGAATCTTGCAGGGCTTCGGATAACAGGGCTCAAGAGTCATGACTACCACGTATGGATTGAGCGGATCATGCCTGTCATGATTCGAGGATACGTTGATGAGGAAATTTGGCTAGTGCTAGCCAAGTTGAGTTTTTTCTTTCGCCAGCTTTGTGCCAAGGAATTAGACCGAGCTGTGGTTGCTAAGCTGGAGGAACAGGTTGCCGGCTTACTGGTGGACCTAGAGGCGATCTTTCCCCCCGGCTTCTTTAATCCGATGCAACACTTGCTCTTGCATCTCGCTGAAGAGGCACGATTGGGTGGCCCTGTGCAGTACCGCTGGATGTTTTCAACCGAGAGAGAGCAGAAGAAACTTAGAGATAAAAGCACGAACAAATGTCGCATCGAAGCATCCATATGTGAGGCAACCCTCAACGAGGAGGTGGCAAACTTTACGACAAAGTACTATCATGAAAGTCTTCCCACTCGTCATAATCCAGTTTCTCGGTACAATAATGACCCCAACTCCGCGGATGTACCCGAGCTTAGCATACTTGCAGGGCTTGGTGGCAGATCAAGTGGCGCGAAGCAAGAGCAAGTAGACTCACATGAATAATGGACGGCTATTATCTCGTGTGTCCTGAAGAACACGGCGGAAGTAAAGCCCTACATTGAGTAAGTGCTCAACACCTTCTTTTCACAAGCTTTCATTCCCATAGTTTGTGTCTAACTCCGATTTTTGTCATTCCGCACCTAGGTTATTTGAGAAAGAAACCTGGAAACATCATTCCCGAGAACCTACCTACGACGAGAAGACTACTATTTTTAAGAAGGGTGGCAAAGGAGGCGGCGGTTTCATTAGTTGGTTCGCCACAAAAGTAACACTCTATCTTACATGGTTTCTAGTGAGACATATTTTACGCCGATCTTAGCTTTAAGTAACACTCCTATTGACCTTGTAGGCTTTAACCGACAAGGAAATGAGTCCCGAGTTGCGGCAACTTGTCCGCGGGTTCACCTACTCCCTCAAGACATTCACATCTTACGATGTGAATGGGTATCGCTTCCATACCCGTTCTTACGATGAGAAACGGCCGAACCGGAAGACAAATAATTTCGGGGTCTTCACGAATGCCGGTGGTGATTACTTCAGCATCGTCGAGGGAATTTATGAGCTCGATTTCCATTTCGGCAAGAAGAACCCGGTTGTATTCAAATGCCATTGGTTCGATCCAACTAGAGTGAGACGAAATCCTGAAATTGGATTGATCGAAATTGAACGAGCATCTGTCTATGGGGGAGATGATGTCTACATCATTGCACAACATGCCACCCAAGTATTCTATCTCCCCTACCCATGCAAAACTATGAAACGTCTCCAGGGGTGGGATGTGGTGATCACGGTGCCACCGCGTAATAGACCACCTCCTCCAAACGATGAAGATTACCACTAGCGCATAAACCCCATCACCTATGAGGGAGAGTTCTATCAAGAGGACGCCGATGGGCTCACCGGCCGGTTCAGCATTGACTTGCCCACAATTGACGAAATGGTAGAAGACGACGGTGATGATGGCATGAGCGCCGAGAGTGAGCAAGACGACGATCCAGCTGTTCTTAACTCTAAGGACGTGGAACTACTTGAACGTCTCCACATACCCGATGTTGAGGAGCCGAGCGGTCCACCATCGAACTACATGGAAGAGTGGTGGTACACCCATGATAGCGACGACGATGATGATCCCGGTCCAAGTTATGATCCCAAGGATGTAGACAATGGGTTCTGAACCATTTGTGTTCCAACTATGTAACCGTCAATGTATAATTAGCATTTAGTTTTCACTATTTGTGTGTCACTTCGAAACTTATAGCTTGTAATATTTTTCTATTCCGAACTTCTTATTGCTATTACATTACTTGCGCTTAAAATCCTGACGTTTGTCATGGTTCTTAGAGTCTCCAAGCACTTACGATTTTGTGCTCAAAATCTCCTCCCATATGAGCTTGAAGAATCTGATCTTGCTCACATCCATGTGCTCCCAGTAGTAGTGCTCTTGCCACTCCCTACGCTGTTATTTTGGTCACCAAAATATCGGTGCAGGGAGTGGCAAGAGCACTACTTCTGGGAGCACATGGCCGTGAACAAGATCAGGTTCTTCAAGCTCATGGGAGGAGATTTTCAGCAGAAAATCGTGCACATGACAAATGTCAGGATTTATTTTTCTATTCCGAACTTCTTATTGCTATTACATTACTTGCGCTTAAAATCCTGACGTTTGTCATGGTTCTTAGAGTCTCCAAGCACTTACGATTTTGTGCTCAAAATCCCCTCCCATATGAGCTTGAAGAATCTGATCTTGTTCACATCCATGTGCTCCCAGTAGTAGTGCTCTTGCCACTCCCTACGCTGTTATTTTGGTCACCAAAATATCGGTGCAGGGAGTGGCAAGAGCACTACTTCTGGGAGCACATGGCCGTGAACAAGATCAGGTTCTTCAAGCTCAAGGGAGGAGATTTTCAGCAGAAAATCGTGCACATGACAAATGTCAAGATTTTAAGCAGCCCGTGGTTACGATGAGCGCTTCTGCTAGTTTATATTTAGACATTTAAGTACAGAAAAGGTGAAATTGTGACACTTTACTATTTTAATTGCGCTTTAATTTATTTTTGCATGTATATAATATGCTTTGTATGAATTACTCTTTGTTTATTTAACTTTTTAACATTTCTTATCACCTGTACTAATCGGGTTCCCTCTTGTGTCATAACAGGTGAAACATGGCAGGTTCCAAGGCCCCCAAGGGGGTAAAGCGCACCGCCACCAAGAAGGCCCATGTGACGGGCTTGTACGCCAGATCTGAGGATGGCGCGCGCACACTGATAGGGCGACGACGGGTTGCGACGCCCGGCGCGGGCACGGAGGAGACCTCTAGCTCACGGAGAGCCCCGGCCCGTCGCCCAGGGGGGCGTGGTTCGCACCGGGCTGCTCGCCCACAGAGCCCCTTGCCCGACGTTACTTCTTCTGACGAGGAGGAGGAGCAGGAGGATGAGGAGCAGGAGGATGAGGAGGAGCACGAGCAGGAGGGGTCAGACGCCGAGGACGGGTCTGACCGGGACGAGGAGGAGGAGCAGCAGCCCTCGGACCCGGAGTCCGAGGAGGACGAGGACTTGTTCGCACACCCGCTCCCCCAGCTAGGGAAAGTGTGGCCCGCGGACAAGAAACCTTTTCTGCGCGGGCCCACGCGGCTACCTGAGCCGCCATACCCCCACCGGCACCACTTGGTCAGACCGGACGGCGACACGTAAGTGATTGTTAATCATCGTTGCTACATTTTTGCTATATTAATTTTTCATCAAAACATAACTAACTAGCTTGTTTTTCTTTTGTGCACGTGCAGGTCCTTGGCGTATGTGGGGCCCAGGCCACCACGGCCCATGAGCGGCATCCTTGGGCTTCTTTGCAAGAAGCATTTCCCAGGCTTGGTCACCCTGTAAGGCAAGGAGGAGCCCGCTGCTTCCTGGAAGCACTACGAGCAGGTGCCCGATGTGGCGGACAAGTGGGGCCGGGTGTACGACCACTTAGGCACCCGGGTGATTACAGATTTCTGGGTTAGTATATTTTCCAATGCTAAATGGTTTTAGGGCAATATCTTTCGTGAAATATATATATATCGTGCTAATGTCTTAAATTTCTGCAATGGTTGTAGGACTACTTCACCTGCGTCGAGGGGGAAGAGGCTAGGGCCACGGCTGTGCTGATCAAGATGGCCAAGAAGCTTATCCGTGACATGCACTACGAGGCGCGTGTGCTGTGCGTGGTTAAATTCTACGCCAAATACTTGAACACCACGTTGTCCAAGAAGGACGCCCGACTGATTCACTTGTCCGAGGTCCAATACTTGAAGGTAAGGACATAGTCTCTATAGTTATTCGTATATGGCCGCCGGGTGGTCTCACGTGGCTCTAATTTTTTCAAACAGGTGGTGCCTCAGTGGCTGGCCAACAAGCTGCCTTGCTATAAGGTGATGGTCGCGAAGTGGGTGAGCGACGGGTACAAGGCAGAACACGCCGCGTGCCGGGCCCGGCGTCTTCTGCTAGGCGAGGGACACCGACAGGGCGGCCTCACCCTCACCGGCATCGTCCAGAGAGAGGTAAATAACCGTTCATATTTTTCCTTTTTTAATGCAATGTTCTTTCTAACTTTATAGGTTTGTGCCTAATATACTTATGCTTTCAATTTTAGGCCGAGAAGGGCAATGAGATCAATCGCATGCAGGCCTTCCGTAGGACCCGGAGCCCAAGGTGCTGAAACCGGATGTTCGGCTGATCAGCAGTGGACCCAACTCGCACCAACCGCAAGAAGTGGGACAAGTACGTCGAGAAGATGAAGGAGAAGCACGGCCCTGACTGTGACCCCTTCACGGCCCCCTATGATCACAGGTTGCTATGGTTGCGGGAGAGGGTCGAAGGAACGCAGATTTGCCTTCGCCAATGGCGCCTTCGATACCACAGGTACACCCACACTCTCCCAGATCCGTGCGAGGTCGGTCAGCTCATCGCCCTCTATCGAGCGCCGCCCACGGCCAGGACTAGATGCCATCGCCGCTATGCAGGTACAATCATTCTTCAGCCACACGTATATCTGGTTTCCGTTTGCGCAATTGTTGACATTAAACATCCCGTAGGATGAAGTTGATGAAAACAAGCGGATCGCGATGGAGTCCAAGAGAAGGTCCAAAGAATGGAGGCGCAGATGAGTAGCCAGCATGCATGGATGCAGGCAATGATGCAGGTATTATTTTCACCCTTTTAGTTCCATTCATCATTATATGCGTGTAAACTCACCGGTCCTATCTCTTTTCATCTTTGCAGATGGTCAGCGCTCTTCCACGGGATCCATCAGCTCCTCCTCTTCCTCCTCTACCGCCGTTCAACCTCAACTTGGTAAGTTGGCTTTGCAGCTTGTTAACTGATTCATTTTTCCAGCTTAGTCGACTAATATGGATCTTTTATAGGGAAATGCTTCATCATCGGGAACCCAGAACGACATGGAGCAGGACGGATCTCGAGCTGACGGTGACGAGTCGGCTCCGTAGACCTCCGTGCATAGTTGACTTAGGATCCCGTCGTTCTTGTGGCAACAAACATGAACTTGTCGACTTTTGAACTTGTATGATGCTTCTAGGACGATCTTGCGAACTTTTGAACTTGTATGATGCTTCTAGGATGATCTTGTGAACTTTTGAACATTTGTGACATGTATATGTGTTCTTGTGAGTTAACTATGAATTATATCATGCATTTGTTGCTATTTTGTTGAAAGTTGTGTGTTTTGAGTGTTCTGGTACTGAAAATTGTGAAACAAATATAATTTGTGATTTAATTGCAGGGAATTAAGCAAATGCAGCCAGCTGCTGGTAAAACTGCAACGTCTTTGCCGAGTGTAACACTCGGCAAAGACCCATATGGTCACTATGCCGAGTGTTACACTCGGCAAAGAGGTTGCCCAGGCGACCAAATGGCACCTGGGAGCAAGTCTTTGCCGAGTGGGCCAACGAAACACTCGGCAAAGTTTGCTCCCAGGTGCCATTTGGTCGTCTGGGCAACCTCTTTGCCGAGTGCGACACTCGGCAACTAAGGCTCGGCGTACACGCGAGGGGACTATGCCGAGTGTCACGGCACTCGGCATAGTCCCCACTCGGTGGAGTGAATGTGCTCGGCGAACGGACACTCGGCAAACGGGTGGCACTCGGCGTAGTGTTTCTGCGCTTTGCCGAGTGGCACGACACTCGGCGTACAGGCCACTCGGCTGAGCACAATGTACTCGGCGAAAAGACACTCGGCAACGCGTCCACTCGGCGAACAGGGCCCTGCCTTTTTGCCGAGTGCCATGGCAGTCGGCGTACACGCCACGTGGCGCTACCATGGACGCCTGGGCCCAGGAACTTTGCCGAGTGTTACACTCGGCATAGTGTCCACTCGGCGAACAGGGCCCTGCCTCTTTGCCGAGTGCCATGGCACTCGGCGTACACGCCAAGTGGCGCTACCATGGACGCCTGGGCCCAGGAACTTTGCCGAGTGTTACACTCGGCAAAGTGTCGAGCACCGTTCCGTTATGGGACTAAGGACGGAACCTGTTCCAGGAAACTGTGCCGAGTGTACGCTAGAAATACTCGGCAAAAAGGTTGCCGAGGGGCCCGCGGTTTGACACTCGGCAAAGTTCCGATTGCCGAGATGAACGACGCCGAGTGACGTGTGCCGAGTGTGGCACTCGGCAAAGGGGACGCCGAGTCTTTTTCGGCCTTCGCCGAGTATTTATGATACACGGCAAAGTCACGAATTCCAGTAGTGATGTGTGTGGTGTCATGTCGATTAAGACGCGGAGGACACGAGGAGCGTCAGATGGAGAGCGTACAGAGGCCGCAGTCGTCGAAGCAGTCCAAGAGGCCGGAGGACCAGGCGCCAGCTGCGCCATGACCAGCGCCACCGGCGGGGGCGGTGATCACTGGCTCGGCTTGGGGATTCATCTCCATGTATCGATCGGAGAGAGATGTGAGGCGCCGCTAGCTCTATTGTGTTATGCGGGAGGTTTTATATGAAGATATGTGACTAATTCTTCCATAAGAATTAAATTACTAGTTACCCCCTCCACTTTTATGAGGCAGACTTTTTACTATTGAATGTTAAGAAGTGTCCCTTATAAAAGTGGACGGATAGAGTATTAGATAGGTGACATCATCGAATCTCATTTGCGATTGCAGCTTATGATTAACACGAATTTCGAGTTAAATTAATGGTTTTGCTCTTTTTCTCGGGTGTTACGACACGTACAAGTGCACGGTCACCTTTTCCACTGTCTAATTTCTTTCTGTTGACGGCCTCGGATCCCCTATCTATCGCCTTCTGCGAGTTGGATCCTGGCTCGTCCGCACCGAGGGCAGGGTGCGTGGTTAGACGGGCCGGCCCATTAAGTTCTCCTGGCTGGAGGAGGATGAATGTATGGATCCGGTACGCGTACATTAGGCTGAGTATACTGCTTTGAATCCACTGCTCAACTGCATACATTAGACTCAAATATAAACATTTTTAAACATGAAAAAAGAGTACAATTCTTAGTTTGAACAAATTTCGAATTCGAACAATTTATAAAGTTGAACATTTTAAAGTTTGGACAATTTAAAAAAGAAATATCGGTGAACCAAAAATAATAGTGAACGAAAACAGATAGTGAACAAAAAAATTTGGTGAACTGAAAAAAAAAGAATCAGAAAACAAAGAATAAAACTGAAATGAAAAATAGAAACAGAAAAGAAAATAGAAAAAAAAACTATAAAAGGATTGAAAAAGGTAGTTAACTCTAGTGTGCGTCGTAGCCCAGTGGCTGCCTCTGTGACAACCTGATCGAAGGTCCCAGGTTCGATTCACTTGCTATTAGTTTCCATCGTCTTTTTCTCCCTAAGGAAAATTAATGGGCCAGCCCGCTTAGGATCCTTGCGCGGGCGAGTCCTAATAAGACGCGCAACATGCGAGAAATAGGGATTGCGGACCGCCTCCCTTAGGCGTCTCTTTCTCATATATTTGTCTGGGCTCATGCTGGGCTGAGTCCAATTAGCATTTTTGGTCCCTTCTTCTACTTTCTTTTCAACCTGAAAACACTATGTATTTTTCACTCTGCCTTGTGAGAAGGAACACGCAGAGCCTGCGAACATGGATTTGGTAAGCCTACGGTACCTCCCTCTCTCTATGCTGCTCATCCATTTTTGTTTTGGAATGTGGTGAATCTTGGTGGGCTCCATCCAGATTCTTAAGTGAGCCAATTAGAAACACCCGTGAACATACAAAAATCTTCTGCACAGATCTAAAAAAAGAGATGAAAGGCCAGGATAGAGGGTGATGTAGAGCAGGTCATAGCGGAGAGGTCTACACTAACCTGCAGGCGGTGCGACAAGCGACGGAGCGAGCGGTCATTTCATGGGCCGGTGCGACTGCTGACGGAGAGAGCGCTTCTTCATATGCTGGCGCGACCGGCGAAGGAGAGAGCCGTGCCTCGCGAGTCGCGAGTATGCTCGGCCGGCGGCGGAGAGATTGATAGTTTGCGAGCGTGGAAGACATGGCTGCTGCTGGTGAGAGTTAACGATAATTGTTTGCCGTGGTTAGCCCACACGGCTTGCTCTCATTATATAACTGGATGAATGTGTCCACAAAGATACAAGACCTAATCCTACTAGCACTCTAAACCTAATCCTACTAGGACTCTAAACCTACCATAAATCTAATACTCCCCCTCAATCTGAACCGTCGTGAACAAGGTTGAGATTGGAACGAAAACGCCGGAGCATTAGGTGGGTTCATGGTTTATTGAATATATCAGCAAGCTGATCACTAGATGAGATAAAGCGAACATCAAGAGCACCGAGAGCAAACTTCTCCCGCACAAAATGAAAATCAACTTCAATGTGCTTCGTTCTCGCATGAAACACCGGATTGGCAGATAAGTACGTGGCACCAAGATTGTCACACCAAAGAACAAGAGGCCGAGACTGATGCACACCAAGCTCTCGAAGAACAGACTGAATCCAAACTGCCTCAGCTGTCCCATTTGCCAATGTCTTGTATTCTGCCTTAGTACTAGAACGAGAGACAGTGGGTTGCTTACGTGAGCTCCAAGAGACAAGATTAGGCCCAAGGTACACAGCAAATCCACCAGTGGAGCGTCGATCATCAGAACATCCGGCCCAATCAGCATCCGTGAAAATATTAAGCACAGTAGAAGGAGACCTCTGAAGACGAAGACCAGTGGACACTGTACCGCGAACATAACGAAGAATGCGCTTCACCGCTTCACAATGAACTGTAGTGGGCTGACGGAGGGAAAGGGATCGGGGCGCTCTGGCCTCCCATATCCCATCTGGATTTCGGCCGGGGGTCAGCCCCTTCCCAACCCACCATCGACCTGTCGCCGGGAGTCGTCCTGGCAGTGTGGGGACTGCAGGATCAGGGATGAATAAAGGTGGTTGATCCTGCAGCTCTTCGAAAGCCATGTCGTCGTTCTACCTCACACGAGCCTCCTTGATTGATATACCGACGAGTTCCGGTCTTCCTCTCAGTGATTCTGCCGTTTGGCGAACGAAGCCACTGGATATCTAGATTGGAATCGATCCGGTCGTGCGCTCCCCTATTTCTGGCCAATTGTGTCATGTGCGAGTGGCGCGAAGCTTTGCTTTCTTGACAGTGGTATGTGACATATATTATTTAGATTCATGACATTGTCGGAGGTGAAGAAAGTCACGGTGGATTCGATCGGAGGGTTGTGCTAGTGGAGAGCTGTTCTGACGGGATGAAGAATGGCGACACAGGGTTCTTCCTGTGTGTCGAGTGTTGGTCACTTGTTGCAACGTCCTTGGCAAGAGGTGGCGACAACACAGGTGGACTGCTTTTAGGATGATGCTCATCGAGTACCGAGTCGCGGGTTCAAGGGTGAAAGCCCAAGGTCTGTCCTTAATTGGTTGTGCCTGACAACGGTTTTATTGAAGACATTGTTTTGTGAACTCAGACTTTCTTCAGGGTGAAAACTCAAGATCTTTGATCAGGCGACGACAACTCTTCTGCTTTGTTTCCTTCTTGGAGGCTTCATCTTTGAAGAATCTCATATGTTGTCCGGGTTGTGTCTTCATTGGTGGTTAGAGTGTTACTGTTGTCGGTGTTTCATCACTTCGACGGGGTCTTTTTTTTCTCTCTTTTTTATTTTATTTTCTTGGTTGTGTGCATCCGGGTTGTCTTTCGGACAACTTGTTGTTGCAGAGGCCGGGAGTAATTGGTGTCTTCGATATTAATATATTATCTTTATCTAAAAAAATGATTAAGACAAGTCACAATGGGAAGTATTATATACTAGTGTCATGTATATGATACTAGTCTATGTTAACATTTCCACCGTGCATACTAACATATTTGTGTTACCATATATTAGTATATTTATTAGCTTTTAGACTCATCTTGTCTTGAAATATATACGTTATGTTAGACTAGCCATAGTGGTGGTATCATAGCTAGTATCATGCAACTTGGACCCACAAAAAAGTTGACGTGGCAGGTAATTAATGAGGAGAGAGATGGTTAGAATAACATAGGTAGAAACCGTAACATGACATGTAAAATTAGAAAATTTAGTTGCATGTAAATCTTGTACACATATTTGCGTTGAGATTCTACAAAGTAATAAATAGAATGATATTATGATACTATTATAAGATACTATGCATTACAGAGGTAGTATCGTATACTAGTATCATGTGCATGATACTTGTCTATCGTACTCCCCACTATGGCTAGTCTTACGGTATCTATCTATGATACCATTAGCACCTCTCTCCTCATTAAATGAGTGACACGTCATCTTTTTCACATATGTGGCACTTATGATGTTACCCCATTGTGACTAGTCTAAGGATTGCTAATCGTGTTACATTAATATCAATACACACCATCAACTCTCTATGTGGTGCTAGGTTTTGGAAACTTGTGCAGTAGGCAGTAGGCTTACTATTATTTTATCTAATTTCCTTAGAATATGTGTGTTGATGAATACCTCACGAACTCTTCCATTTACCACTTATTATATGGATGAGTTCTTTCATACCTCACGAGCTATGTGGTAATCTATTTCTGTATTAGTTTAGACCAAGGATGGCTCTGCCAAAGGGAAGGACCTTGTGGTTTTTGTCATGTCCTCCATCGGCCTGGAGTAGCCTATTGTGTTTGACCATGCCATGTATTTTCTTGCATTTGTTTGGATAAAGAATGTATATTAATATCGAGCAGATACAAATTACACCTAAATTTTGCAACAACGCAATAAGCAGAGTCATTACGGATGTTACATTCCTTGCAGCAGCCGCAAGGAATAAGAAGATGAAATAAAAAGAAAAGTCCCGCTACGGAGTTACATTCCTTGCAGCAGCCGCACAACCACCACCAAAACAACACCTGATGTCAAATTATTCAAAAGCAATGTCTTCAAGAAGAACATTGCCAGGCAAAACCAATTAAGGCCCGACCTTCGGTTTTCACCCTAAAGATAATATTCGCTCTCAAAACAATGTCTCCAGCAAGACCACTGTCAGGTACAACCAAGGCCAGAACTTGGATTTTCACCCTGAATGGCATACTGAGAGAGCTACACCTGGTAAGAAGGTAATTGTGTTGAAGAAACCACCTTTTTGAGTGATAAACTTGATGCTAGTATGTCTATGCTTGTTAATGGTCATGCTCCTATTGATCCAAACAATGTTCCCTTAGCATCTTTGGTTGCTCAAGAAGAGCATGTTGATGTGAACTTCATTAAAAATAATAATTTCAATAACAATGCTTATAGAAATAATTTTGGTAGCAACAATTATAGGCCATATCCTCCCAATAATAGAAATGCTTATGGTAATTCTTATGGTAACTCCTATAACAGCAACAAAAGTGTACCCTCTGATCTTGAGAACATGCTTAAGAATTTTATTAGTACACAAACTATTTTCAATAAATCTGTTGAGGAAAAATTTGGCAAAATTGATGTTCTTGCTTCTAAAGTTGATAGCCTTGCTATTGATGTTGATTTTCTTAAACTAAAGTTTATGCCTCATGATGTTAAAGAAAGTAAAACTTTAAATGCTATTCAAAATTCGAATTGATGATAATGCTAGAATGTTAGCTGAATTGCATGCTAGATGGGAAAAAGAAGTTGAAATAGCTAGAAAGAATAATATAGCTAATATTTGCACCATTACCACCACTAGTAAAACTGAAGCTTCTAATGTTAGAAAACCTTCTAGTATCAATGGTAAAGTAATTGGTGTTGGTAACACTCCCACTTCTGCTATTAAGGATGCAAAATTGCCTGAAACTGCTAAAAATGCTCCTAGTAATAGTGCTGAATGTTTTAGAAACATGGGAGACAATAGTCCCATTATCTTTGATAAAAATGATCTTGACTTTGATAATTGCAACATAACTGAAGTGATTAAGTTTTACAAAATCTTGCTAGTTGACCTAATGCTAGTGCTATGAATATGGCTTTCACAAAACATATTACTAATGCTCTCATGCAAATTAGAGAGGCTTAATTAAGATGTGAAGTCTCTATCCCTAGGAAGTTAGATGATGGTCGGGAACCTATTATTAAATAAAATTGAATGATTTTTATTGCAATTCTCTATGTGATCTTGGTGCTAGTATCTCGGTTATGCCCAAGAAACTCTATGATATTCTTGATTTACCACCATTGGAACCTTGTTATTTGGATATTCGTCTTATTGTTGATGTTAGAAAGAAACCTTTGGGGAGAGTTGATGATGTTATTATCATGGTTAACAATAATCTTGTTCCTGTTGGTTTTGTTGTCTTGAATATTGAATGCAATGCTTCTTGTCCAATTGTTTTGGGAAGACCTTTTCTTAGAATTTTTGGTGCTATTATTGATATGAAAGAGGGGAATATTAAATTTCAATTCCCACTCAAGAAAGGTATGGAACACTTTCCTAGAAAGAGAATGAAGTTTCCTTTTGATTCATTTATTCGAACAGGTTACAATTTGGATGCTTCTTCACTTGAAAACACTTGATTCCATCTTTCCGAGCCCAGCTAAAAGGCGTTAAAGAAAAGCACTTCTTGGGAGATAACCCATGGTTTTATTTTTTGCTTTGTTTTTCTCTGTTTTCTTTCAGTCAAGGAGTTTCATATTTCTGTAGTAACTCATTTGCATCTTTATTTTCATGTTTTAGTAGTGCCAAGTAAGGTTTCTAACGAGAGTAGGAGTTGGTTTTCGGATTTCTCCGCTGAAACATATTTTTGTTGTTCACCGTAAGAAATCGTATAATTCACAGAAAAATCAGAATGACCTGAATTTTTTTTTGCTTGTCCCTCAACTAATTCCGAAACTATTTTTTTTCTTTAAGTTTTTCGATCTGAGCAACCTAAGTGCCTCGAAAAAATTCGTCTTTGCAGATTATTCTGGTTTTGATAGATTCTACCATTTTTCTTGCATTGGCTATATTGCGATGTCAAGTGGATTTCTTTGCTTCACGAAATATCAGTGGCTGCATTTAATGTTTAAAAGTATGAATAGCACTTGTTTGATACAGAACCCATGGATTTTTTTATTGTTGCACTAACCCTCTAATGCGAATTACTGTTTGAGTATGGTGTGAAGGAAGTTTTCAAGGGTCAAGAGAAGAGGTGATATATCTGATCAAGAAGAGTGCAAGGTCAAACCTTGGGGATGCCCCCGTGGTTCATCCCAGCATATTTTTAGAATACTCAAGCATCTAATCTTGGGGATTCCCAAGGCATCCCCTTCTTCATCAACTATATATCAGGTCACTTCTCGTGAAACTATATTTTTACTCGGTCACATCATATGAAGTTTACTTGGAACGTCTATTTGTTTTTCTTTTGTTTTATTTTGTTCTTCTTTGTTTTCTTTTGTTTCCTTGCTGCAATAATATCAATGGACCTAGCATCCTTGTTTGGGAGAGAGACACACTCCGGTTTTTCGTTTGAATACTTGATATGCTAGTATTCTTAGTTTTTGTTCTAGTTACTGCAAAAACTCCTGTTTAGCTCTTATTTTCTATTGTATCTCTTATTTAGATCTGTTAGTTTTAGTGGTGTTATGTGAGTACTCTTATGTTTGCTTGCTTTAGCATGTAGAGAATTTTTAATGGTGCAAGTAGAAGCTAGTATAGACAGTGGCTAGAATTTTTCATATCATGCTAGATGTTATTTTAGTTCTAAAGCCTTGTGGTCATTTAGTAGCATGATTAGCCTCAAATATCTGAGAGTGTTTAATGTGCCATTGAAAGAATCATGAGTTGGTCTTGTCATATTGCAGCATACATTTGTGGTATTCTCCTTTGAATGTTTTATTTGGTTGACTTGGCGCATGCTCACACAATGTTTATGACTATGAGCCAGTCACTAATAGCCTCTATGATCATTTAGTTTTTGAACTTGTGGTACCCACTTATGATTTGATTAATGATGTTTATGTCGCTGTGCATGATTATGGCTCTTGTGCTCTCTTGATTTGTCGCTCCCAGTCTTTTGCTAGCCTCCACCTATACTGAATCCAACTCACCAAAACCAAAGTTTTCCATTGTGTTCACCATACCTACCTATATGTGGTAATTAACCGCACTTCAAGTAAATTGCTCATGTGCTATCTTTAAAACTTTCAAAATTACTCCTGTTTTATGTTCCTATTTTTTCTCATGAGGACGTAAATAGAGAATCTTTATCTCACTTGTTGATTGGACTTTCACACCCTGGACTAGTGGATTCATCCGCTTTTCCAATTGATAGAAGAGCTCGCAGCGGGGTGCTCATCCCCAAATTAATACAAACAAATTCTGTTCACTATTTTTTCCCTTGATTTATCAGTCAAAGCATAATTGTGTAAACAAAAGAGAAAGAGTGTCCTCGGGGGGGGGGGGGGGGGGGCAAAATGCGTCGTTTTGCATGCAAAAAGGAATCTCATACTTTTGCCCACTTTGCATGCAATGCAAAGATGCCTCTCTCTCCTACTTTTGCCCCACTTTGTATGCAAAAGCCCCCTATTTTCGTTGCTTTGGTGGGCTACGGCTGGTAAATGACCTTGCCCAAGTTTTGAATTTGCGCCGTTTTGCGTCGTTTTCGCTATTTTTTTTGATTTTTTTGTGCTGGTAGGTTAACATGGCTGGAGATACCCTAATTATTGGTAAGCGGAGGGAATTATTTTGGAACATGCATGCCCTTATTCTCCTTGGGAAAAAAAATGGAGAGCGGCAACGTCAGTCTACGCCTACTGAAAGTCACCACAGACTGACATACGTGTGGGGACAAGTATATGCCATCCAGAACCGGTAATCCAGTTGAGATGCCACTTGATTACTACCAGGTCTCAGCTCCCGCCCTTTAACCAGCCATAGAAATCAAGTGAACAATTAAGAATGCAGAACGACAAACGTTAACATATACTGTATGTTACTACAATATGCAACAATTTACCAAACCTGCCGCCCGATCCAGCTAGCGGCCCATGTGCTGCACCCCGCCGGGAGCGTTGACGACGCCGTTGCCGCGCTCAATGTTGAGCTGCCATCCGATCTCGGGGTCGTAGCCGTGGGCCTTGAGCTCCCTGTACTCCTGGAGGAGCGCGCAGGGCTCGCAGCAGAAGTGGACGCAAGGGTCGCAGCATGGCGCCTCCGGGAGCGCGTACTGTGCGCGCAGCTTGGCGCGGTAGCCGAAGGAATAGATCCAGTGGCACCCCATCACCGCCGCCAGCAGCGCGTACTGCCCTCCGGCGGACGCGCACGACGTGGAGCCCCTGTCCACGATCTCCGCCACCTTGCCGAACGTGACGCACGGGCACCAGCATGTCATGCAACCTGCACCAAAGGCCAGACCATGTGTGTGGTGTCATGTCGATTAAGACGCGGAGGACACGAGGAGCGTCAGATGGAGAGCGTACAGAGGCCGCAGTCGTCGAAGCAGTCCATGAGGCCGGAGGACCAGGCGCCAGCTGCGCCATGACCAGCGCCACCGGCGGGGGCGGTGACTGGCTCGGCTTGGGGATTCATCTCCATGTATCGATCGGAGAGAGATGCGATAGGCGCCGCTAGCTCTGGTGGGTAGACAGTTGCAGAGCGGGAGGTTTTATATGAAAATATTTGAGCTGACTAATTCTTCTATAAGAATTTAATTAGTTACAGTGCCTCCTCCGTAAACTTTTATGAGGCACACTTCTTAATATTTTTATTTTTTATTTTTAAGTATACGTCATGGATAGATGTATCGGTTTCATAGAACGAAATCCCGAGCGCCAAGATTACAATGCGGCCGACACAGACGTCGAGGACGCAATCCACCCGCCGGAAATTACATAGCTGACTACTCGCCCCACCTCCACCGATCTAGCTGTGCTAACTCTCTCCTAAATAACTTCGCTTCCCGCCGCCGTCCCGCCTCCTCCGTAATGGTGCGACACACGGTGGCAAGGTCAGGCTGCCTACCCTCGAAGACGATGTCGTTGCGGTGCCTCCAAATGCACCACATGATTAGTGCCAGAGCCGTCCACAGCTCACGGGAAGCGCCACCCCCCACCGACTTGTCGGGTACGTAGCCAATCCACCAGAGTGTCATCGGGAGTGGGGATCCAGACCTGACGGCCCTAGAGTCCCAAAAAGACGGTCCACACTTCTCTCGCGAGCACACATCCTAACATTAGATGGTCGATGCCCTCATCATGCTGGTCGCAGAAGGGGCATAACGAGGGCCCTGGAAGACCTTGCTTACCGAGGCGGTCTGCCGTCCAGCAACGGTTCCGCATCGCCAACCAAAGGAAGAACTTGCATTTGTCGGGCGCCCGGGGCCTCCAGATCTGTACTGGTAGAAAATAGGGCTGTAGTCCCGGTTCGCCAGGGCCTGTAGTCCCGACCCAGCAACCGGGACTAGCAATGCGCGACTAAAGACCCCCTCCCTATAGTCCCGCCATTTACGGACCGGGACTAAAGGCCCGTCCACGTGGGCGCCAGGGATCCGTCGCGGCGGAGGCCCTTTAGTCCCGGTTCTTGTGGCCAACCGGGACTGAAAACCTGCGCAGGTTTAGGATTTTAGGCCCCCTAAACCTGGTTCCTTTTTAATTTGTTTTGTTTTATTTCTTTTATATTTTATTTTGTGTTTTATTTTAATTTTGATGAAGTTTCAGTACACATATATATATATATATTTTACGATACTATATACATGCATATATATATATATGAAATTTCAAACAAGGAGAATTCAATAGGAATATATAATATATATTCAATATCGGGTGACCATATATACAACCTCGAACAAGTTTCCATATTACACAATTAAGATGGATGACCATACACAAATTCGAACAATTAATTAGATAGCTTATGCGTATAATAGTCATCGTCGGTGGACGCATGGTACTCTCCTTCCCTATCGATGACATGTCTAAGGAAAAATCCTGCTATTTTCTCTTGAATTGGTCGGAAGCGAGCTTCTGGAGTAAGCGCCCTCCGCAAGTTATTGAGACCCCTCCGCGTGGCCTCGTCCTTCTTCCTCTCAGAGATTTCTTTCCGTATGTTCTCACAGACATAGTATCCACATAGACCGGTCCCCGGTGGCTGCTTATCCACTCCTTTGACCACATTTTTAAATTTTAGCTCATTTTTGAATCCACCGACATGTCCAAGTGAGAACTGTCTCCAAACTCTACATTGCAAATAAAATTAAATGAACAAGGGAGTTATTAGCTTAGGAAATGAACAAAAGAGACCGATCGATATAGAGCGCAAATGATTGAAAAATAATTACCTTTGCATCATTTTTCTCATGTTGATCCAAAGATCTGTATTTGAATTCATAGAGTCAAAGATCAAAACTATGGAGTCCTGAAGATCAATTTTTAGCAGAATCCAGTGGAACCTGCGGACACGTTAGATGCACAGTCATGCATAACTTATCGATTAGACATACCATGCATGGAGTAAACAAAAGAGAATGGGAACATGAGAGAAACACTCACCCAGAAAGGTAAGGAAATAGAATATATCTTTTGGATTCATGCTTTTTAAAAAATTTGTACAAGTCTTTCTCCACTTCTTTGGGGTGACGTTCTAACATAGTTCCATTAATGATTTGTGGGTCAATGAACCCAACATCATGGATGAGTCTTATTTTGCATTCCCAAATCTTCAATCTGCATAATAGCGTACGCAACAATATAGTTAGGACAATATATATATATATATATATAGTGTGTAGGCAATGAAGAACGAGATGACGTAGAAATAAATCACTTACAGAACGTAGCAACCCAGGATAGATTTGTCGAGCTCACGCAGATTGAACAGCTGGAACAATTCACTCATCTCAACTGTTACAGAGTACTTTTTAGTGTGATGCTCCTCTGTATAATCCACATACACAAATTCTTTGTCGGTCCATGTTATGAAATGTTTGTACCAACGTAGCAGAGGTTGCATTAGTGGTGGTAGATCCTTTTCCTTCGCAGGCTCGACGAGAGGCCCTTTCTTCTCATATTGTAATCCTACCTCAGCCACTGGCGCATCGTCTAGGCCTAAAAAGAGACAAAGAGATATACCGGCCTCGGACGCATTTTGCATGGCAGTAGGTACAGTCAATCCCATTTCTGCCACAACATTTATGACCTCGGGGTCCTGTTCCGGAGCGGCTTTCACTATGAGCGGGGGGATCGATTTTTTACTCTGCATCCCGAGCTGGGCAACTTGTTTCCCGCTTTTTTTCATTTTTCCTTTTCCTTTCTCCTCCTCCACTATTTTTGCTTTCTCTTTCTCCTCCTCCAATATTCCTGCTTGCGCACGAAGTTCATTATCATAGTCTTTAGGCAAATTCTTCTCGGCTTGGGACGGTGTCGACAAAAAACCCGTAGCCCAATAGTCTACAATCGGAGGGAATACTTCCTTGGGCTCAGGCTCCTTTAGCGCCTTCAGTCGGCCAATCCATTTGTCAACGTCAGCCTTCACGGCCAATTTGGTTTCAGCATCACTAAGTTCCCAAGGCCTTGGGGGGAGAGGCTTCAGTGATGGCTCCTGTACCCGTGTGGTCTTAGCTACATAAGGCTCCGGGTTAATAGACCAAGAGCAGGTTCCCTTGCTGTCCGCCTGCCTCTGTTTCTTCGCTGGAGGAGGAATGGAGGGCGACGTCTGCTTATCCTCCGGAGGAGGAATGGGGGGCGACGTCTGCTTTTCCTACGGAGGAGGAATGGGGGGAGACGGCTGCTTTTCCTCCGGAGGAGGAATGGGGGGAGACGACTGCTTTTCCTCCGGAGGAGGAATCGTGGGCGACGGCTGCTTAACCGCCGGAGGAGGAATCGTGGGCGACGACATCTTACCCGCCGGAGACGGCGTCGAATGGCGTGAAGGAGGCGTAGGTGAACCAGCACCACCACCACCACCACCACCAGCACCTGCACCATCGGAGGGGGGTGGACTTGTTAGCCTTGGCATCTCGCCTGGAAACACTATGTACTTCTTTTTCCATAGAATGAACTGGCGCTTGACATCTCCAAGTCTTCTCTCCCCTTCGGGTGTAGCTATGTCAATCTCCAGGTCCTCAAACGCTTGGACTATGTCTTCCACCGTGACTCGAGCATAGCCATATGGAATGGAGTTGTTGTGATGGAGTGCTCCAGGTGTATAGGGTAAAGCACTGCCGATAGCTACCTTCATGGAAATGTTCCCCACGGGATAATGCAGATCACATTCTTTCATCTCCTTTACATCATCCACGGGGTAGTGAGGCTCCGGTGCACGACTCTCGATCATCGGTGCATTAGCACCTGCAGTCGGGGCCTCCGTGGAAGCCACGCTGCTTCTCCGCTGATGCTGGCTTCCGAGATCCGCTGCATGTTCTTCATGGGGCCCTGCAGCCGCCGCTTTTTCTTTCTCAAGTATTCCCGCCACGATCTTCTTCAACTCATTAAATTCCGCTGCAAGATTCGACAGTTGATCTGCAGCCCGGTCCGTACCTCTCTTACGGCTTCTGTAACAGTACGGGTCACCCTCCTGGGAAAACCCTACTTTCCACGGCAATCTGCCTTTGCCTCGTACATGTCCTCCGTGTTCAGGATTCCCGAGGGCATGGGTCAGTTGGTCTCTCTCTCTGTTGAACGTGATCACGCCCTGTTGAGCTGAGGTCATTGCGTCAACAAGGTCTTTTGTGGGAGCAAACTTTTTCTGCCGGTGAACACACTCCCCTGTCTCCGGGTCTAGCGATCCCCCATGCCCGTACCACCACATTTTGGCTCTTTCGTCCCATCCCTCTGTACCTAGACGGATTCCTCTTGCCCTCAGGCCGTCCTCCATTGCCTGCCACTTAGGCGCCGAAACGCGGTATCCTCCTGGCCCCATAACATGATGGTACTGTTTCTTTTCCGCATTAGCCTTATTTTTTGCCGACATTTCCTTGAAATGCTCCGATTTATGTTGCGTCACAAATTCTGTCCAATCATCTCTCAGTTTCTCATGTTGTCCAGTGAAAATCGGAGTCTTGCCCTTGCTGACATATTCATGGAACAATTTTTTCTTGAAGTTCCGGAATGCTTCGGCCATCTTCTGAAAAGCGAACTCTTTGACTATCCTCCTCCTCTCACGTCCACCCGGAACGTCCTGACCGAATTCATCTTTTTTGTTGTATTCCGGAGGTAGAATGAAATGTGCAATAAGCTTTCTAAACATAATCTTTTTCGTTCTCTTGTCGACATAAGTGAAACCAACACGTGCTTTCTTTGGCTCCTTCCATTCCTGGACGGTGATCGGGACGGTGTCTCTAACAATGACTCCGCATTGGTTGATAAACTTTGTGGTGTGCTGTAGGGGCTTGCCGATTACACTGACTGATTCGATGGTATATGTTTCTCCATCTTTCATCGACTTGGATTTGCCACGCTTTGTCATACTAGATCCGGCCGAGGGCTAAAATAAGAAAGAGAGTCGCGCGCGTTAGTGCATATGTATTCACATTTCAGTAAGTTTGTATCACGAGAGTCCTAATGTATATATATATATACCTCGCCGGAGGTGGTTGTTCTTTGCAATTGGAGATCGTCGTTTGTCGACGGTTGACCTCCGTCATCAATGTCCATTCCTTCAGCTCCTTGATCATCGAAAATGTCCGTTCCTTCACCTGTTTCATCATCGACAATGTCCGTTCCTCCACGTTCTTGATCATCAAGGTTCAGATAAGAAGAGACTACATCGTCTTGTTGCTCATCTTCTGGGCCCGGCACATAATGGGTCTGGTTGGCTATCATGCCGTATATAATACCTTCAGCCTCCTGCTCTGTATACGGCAAGGCTCCATTGTCCGCCATATGTCACTCCTGCAGACATGCATATAGTAAAAATTAATTAAGTATATAGGAGACTTAGCAAATATTACACCCTCTATCTCAAATTGTCCGCCATATGTCACTCCGGTGGAAGAACGATGACCACCGGAGGGGAAAACCATACTTTAGAGGTGTGTCCAAGATTAGTTTCTCAAATGACTTGGAGAACCCCATAGCTACGTTGCATTTGCTTTTCTGGTCATTTTGGTATATTACACTTAATATTCCGAATTTATTGAATTAAAACTTATTTTCATTATTTTTTTGACTTAGGAATATTTAGGGTTAGTAGAATTAGCAAATATTAGTACACATATATTTTTAGGGTTAGTAGACTTAGGGTTAGCACTTTGCAAAAAAAGAGTGCAGCCCAACTTTTGACTTAGGAATTTTTTTGACTTAGGATTTATTTTAACTTAGTAGGAAATTTTTTGACTTAGGAATTTTTTTGATTCAGGATTTATTTTAACTTTGCAAAAAAAGAGTGCAGCCCAACCTTTTTTTTTTTTTTGAGAATCCGAGTGCAGCCCAAGAGCGTTTTTTTTTCTCTCCCGCAGGCCGTGACGTCAGCGTGACGTCAGCGTCTCTGTTTCCTCCTCCTCCGGCGAGGGCCACGGCGCCACTCTCCTCTCTCCCCCGCGAGCACGGCCACGGCCACTCGGCCACGCACCACGGCACGGCCACGGCCACGGCCACGGGCACGGGCACGGCCACGGCCACGGCCACGCACCACGGCACGGCCACGACCACGGGCACGGGCACGGGCACGGCCACGGCCACGCACGGCCACGGCACGGGCATGGCCAAGCACGCACACACGGGCACGGCCAAACCCTAAACAGATCCTCCGGCGGGGGCCACGGCCGTCGTCATCGTTTCCGATCGTCGTGCACGGTCCAGAGATCCTCAAGAACGCACGGGCGGGCACCTACCGGAGACAGAATCGGCGAGGGCGGCGGGCAGCAACCGGAGACGGAATCGGTGGGGGCGACGGGCAGCAACCGGAGACGGAATCGGCGAGGGCGGCGCGGAGAAGACGAGATGTGTTTGGGAATTTTTGGGGGCAGAGAATATATAGGGGCAGCCTTTAGTACCGGTTGGGGACACCAACCGCGACTAAAAGCCCCCCCACGGACCTTTAATCCCGGTTGGTGTCCCCAACCGGGACTAAAGGGGTATTTTTTTTCGCGGCTTTTTCGTTCCCGCGCGGAAAGAGCCTTTAGTCCCTGTTCGTGACGGTAACCGCGACTAAATGTGGTTTTTCAAATACTTTTCCTTTTTCCAATCTTAAAGTACAAATAATATATCAGAAAATTTTGAAAAATAAAACTAATTCTTTTTAAAATCTTAAAAATACAAATAATATATCAGAAAATTCAGAAAAATAAAACTAATCATAAAGATTCACACACATCTTGAATATATATATAGATAAAAAGGCAGTACATAATGGCTAGAGTGGATCTAAACCTAAACGGAGAGCATAGATGCATGATCTGATATCTGCTAGTCATACTCCTGCCTAGGCCTATAGTACATATACTCGTAGTCGTCGTAGTCGCCGCCGCCGTCGTCGTCACTATCGTCTGACGGTGCTCTGCACTCCCTCGGAGGATCACGACTCCAGGACTGGGCCTGAGGGTAGCGCAGGCGGGGGATATCGCCGGCCCTGATGTAGTCCATGACGCTCTGTAGAGTCCGGCCGGACCACCATAGCCGACGACCGGCCTCGTGAAAGTTCCCAGGAGGCAGGCCGTCCTCCTCATACCTGGCGAGCGCCCTCTCACGCCGATTGATGAAGAAGGCATCCCAAGTATGCTGGTTATGGGGATGCCAACTGGGATTCCTCCGCTGCTCCGGCGTGAGCTCGTGATAGTAGTGGTTCGTGATGGCCGCCCGACGCGCCACACCTTCAGGAAGAGGAGGGACCGGCACTCCTCCGGCGCTCAGCATCCAACCGGCGGGAACGTTGTAGCCGCACGGGCAGGGGTAGTTCGAGGCGGAAAGTGCCTCCGCCTGGATGAATGTTAGAGTGGGTACGGTAGAAGCCATGAGAGAGAGTGGTGAGTTTGTATGTGTTTATGCCAATGGTGTGGCAATGCATATATACATATATATAGCGATAAGAAAACATCCCTTTAGTCCCGGTTGGGGACACCAACCGGGACTAAATGGGTTAGGGTTTCGTTTGGACCAATCAGATAGAATCACACGGATCGTGTGTTTCTTTAAAGCGCTTGTGAGTCGTTGGATCCGGGGTGTGTTTTTTTTGAGCTGTTGTGAGCCGTTCGATCAGGGCTACGGTGTGTTTCTTTCGAGCTGTTGTGAGCCATTGGATGAGGTGGTTTCTTAACCGTTGGATCAAAACCCTAGCACAACACTTTGTGAGCCAGAGGACCCTATATATAGCCCACCTTCATACACCGGTCAGTTCATCGAGCAAATACAAAACATCCGGATTCGCCATCATACGTCCTGCCGTGCATTTGGTATGCATATTGCACCCAGTAGCCACGGTGGGGCTGTATGATGGCGATACCGATTGTTTTGTTCTACATCCCTCTTTAAGGTTTGATACATCATATATTCAGTTTATCGAGCAAGTACAAAACATCCGGATTCGCCATCATACGTCCTACCGTGCATTTTGTATGCATATTGCACCGAGTAGCCACGGTAGGGCTGTATGATGGTGATACCGATTGTTTTGTTCTACACCCCCCCCTTTAACACATCCATCCATGCTATGGGTCAGTGTTCACTTTGAGCTCGGTTAGTAATGTGCAACTATTTTCTTGGTTCTGTTAGGGTGGCGCGTGGCGCGGGAGTTGCGACGCGTGGCGCGGGAGTTGTGACGCGTGGCCAGGAGGGCGCGGTATAAACTGTCGCGCCTCGAGCGCGTCTTCTCCTGTCCACGCACCGTCGCGCTTCCACCATGCCTCCGAGGAGGAACAGCACCACCGGCTTTCGCGGCGTCCGAGCACGGCAGAACGGAATGTTCAGCGCAGATATCCGCTGGGGGGACGACCGCATCCCCCTCGGCTCCTTTGCGACGGCGGCGGAGGCCGCCCGCGCCTGGGACGCGGCGGCCTGGCGCCTCAACCGCCCGCGTTCACTGATGAACTTCAACGACTGCCACACCGTCTGGGAAGCGGAGGCAAGGGCGCCGAAGCCGCAGATCATCACTGCCGCCGACCACCTCCACCTCCGTCACCGCGCGTTTCAGGGCCTAGTCGACGCCAGGGAAGAACGCGTCGTCCGCGAGTATTACCGGAACAACCCGGGGGAGGAGAGCGCCGACGAGGAGCTCTGGCAGACCCGCGCGGCTGAGCGGGCGGAGCGCCGCCTCGAACGCCACCTCGCGTTAGATGCCGCTCGGGAGGCGAGGACGAGGGCGCTGCAAGAGCTTCGTCGGGCCGACCGCGCCGGCGAAGTCTGGGCCTCCGACGATCCGAGGTGGGGGCCTATCTCGGACATACCATCATGCACCTCCGACGACGACGAGGAGGTCACCGACGAGTTCGCCGACGTCGATGACCCGGAGGAGGTCACCGACGAGTTCCCCGACGACGACGACGAGGAGTAGTGTTCGTATGTTCTCTCTTTTCAATAAAAGAATTTGTATTCCGCAAGGTTCGTATGTTCGTATGTTTTCTGTTTTTAATAAAAGTTATGAAATCAGATATTTTATCTCACAAAGTTTTGAGACATTTAAGTAACTTTTTATTTTCCATGCTTTCCACTCGTTTTCTCAAATATTTTGCAAAGGAGTTAGTCTTAAACACATCAGAGATAATATAATTCACATGATCCATTCAAAAAAGTTTGGTACACAATAAATTATTACACATCAATTCTTCCCTTGTGTCCCTGCTTTCTTACGATCTGGCCGTATCCATGGAGCATCCTCATCATTTAACTTAATGCTTGGGTCAGTGTTGACTTTGAAGGGCGGAATTTCACCAAACATATTATAATCTTCTGACATGTCTGTCTTGTCCTCCACTCCCACGATGTTTCTTTTCCCTGAAAGAACAATGTGGCGCTTTGGATCATCACATGATGTACTGATCGTTTTATTATCTTTCCGTTTCCTCGGTTTGCTACTCATGTCCTTCAAATAGAAAACCTGAGCGACATCTTTGGCTAGGACGAATGGTTCGTCAAGGTAACCAAGATTGTCGAAATCCACCATTGTCATTCCGTATTGCTCGTCCACCTTTACCCCACCTCCTGTTAGCTTGAACCATTTGCACCGGAACAAAGGGACCTTAAAGGAGGGTCCATAGTCAAGTTCCCATATCTCCTCTATGTAACCATAATATGTGACCTTTTGCCCAATCTCGGTTGCTGCATCAAAGCGGACACCACTGTTTTGGTTGGTGCTCTTTTTATCTTGGGAGATCGTGTAAAATGTATTCCAATTAATCTCGTACCCTTGGAAAGTCGTTATAGTCGAAGATGGTGTCTTGGCCAACATGTACAGCTGATCTCCAACATCATTGTCATTCATTAAATGTTTTCGCAACCAACTGCCGAAAGTCTCCATGTGGGCCTTTCTAATCCATGATTCAGGCTTTCCCGGGTTGTTCGAGCGTAAAATATTCTTGTGTTGCTCGAAGTACGGAGCCACCAAGCTCGAATTTTGCAGAACTGTGTAGTGTGCTTCAGTCATAGAATGACCGTCCATACATATCGTTGATTTCCTTCCGATCGTGCCTCTTCCACTTAGTCTCCCCTCATGCCGCGATTGAGGAATACCAATCGGCTTAAGGTCAGGAACATAGTCAATACAGAACTCAATTACCTCCTCATTTCCATAGCCCTTTACGATGCTTCCTTCCGGCCTAGCACGATTACGAACATATTTCTTTAATACTCCCATAAACCTCTCGAAGGGGAACATATTGTGTAGAAATACAGGACCGAGAATGGAAATCTCTTCGACTAGGTGGACCAGGAGGTGCGTCATAATATTGAAGAAGGATGGTGGAAACAGCAACTCGAAACTGACAAGACATTGGACCACATCGTTCTGTAACCGTGGTAGATCTTCTGGACTGATTACCTTCTGAGAGATTCCATTGAGGAATGCACACAGCTTCACAATGGCTACTCGAACATTTTCCTGTAGGAGGCCCCTCAAAGCAATCGGAAGCAATTGCGTCATAATCACGTGGCAGTCGTGAGACTTCAGGTTTTGGAACTTTTTGTCCGCCATGTTTATTATTCCCTTTATATTCGACGAGAAGCCAGACGGGACCTTCATACTGCTCAGGCATTCAAAAAAAATGACCTTCTCTTCTTTCGTAAGAGCGTAGCTGGCACGACCTTGAAACCATTCCGGATGCCGGTCATCTGGGTCTTTCAAAAGTTGCTGATCCCGCCGTGCTTCCTTTGTATCCTTTGTCTTCCCATACACGCCCAAGAAGCTTAGCAGGTTCACGCAAACATTCTTCGTAACATGCATCACGTCGATTGCAGAGCGGACATCTAGGACTTTCCAATACTGTAGCTCCCAAAATATCGATTTCTTTTTCCACATGGGTACGTGCCCGTCAACTCCCTGCGGAACTGATTGTCCGCCAGGTCGACCCTTTCCAAAGATGACATTCAAATCCTTGACCATATCAAATATCTCAGCTCCAGTACGTTCCGCAGGCTTCGGCCGGTGATCTGCCTTGCCATTGAAATGCTTGCCTTTCTTTCTTACGTTATGATTTCGGGGAAGAAATCGACGATGACCCAGGTACACGTTCTTCCTACAATTATCCAAAAATACACTTTCAGTCTCATGTAAGCAGTGCGTGCATGCTTTGTATCCCTTATTTGACTGTCCCGAAAGGTTACTGAGAGCAGGCCAATCGTTGATGGTTACAAAAAGCAACGCTCGTAGGTTAAATTCCTCTTCTTTGTGCTCATCCCACACAGGTACACCAGGTCTGCCCCACAATTGTAAAAGTTCATCAACTAATGGCCTTAGGTACACATCGATGTCGTTGCCGGGTTGCTTCGGACCTTGGATGAGCACTGGCATCATAATGAACTTCCGCTTCATGCACAACCAAGGAGGAAGGTTGTAGATGCATAGAGTCACGGGCCAGGTGCTATGGCTGGAGCTCTGCTCGCCAAAAGGATTCATGCCATCAGTACTTAGACCAAATCTTATGTTCCTTGCGTCAGCTGCAAAATCTTTGAACTCTCTGTCGATCTTTCTCCATTGCGTTCCATCAGCGGGGTGTCTCAACTCCCCGTCGGACTTACGGTCCTCTTTGTGCCATCGCAACAACTTGGCATGCTCTTTGTTCATGAACAGGCGTTTCAGCCGAGGTATTATAGGAGCATACCACATCACCTTGGCGGGAACCCTCTTCCTGGGTTTCTCGCCCTCAACATCGTCACCAGGGTCATCGCCTCTGATCTTATAACGCAATGCAGTGCATACAGGGCATTCATTCAAATCCTCGTATGCACCGCGGTATAGGACGCAATCATTAATGCATGCATGTATCTTCAGAATCTCTAAACCTTGAGGGCACACAACCTTCTTTGCTTCGTACGTACTGGCGGGCAACTCGTTATTCTTCGGAAACATATTCTTCAACATTTTCAGCAAATTTTCAAATGATGAGTCAGCTACACCTTCCCGTGCCTTCCATTTCAGCAAATCCAGTGTGCAGCCCAGCTTTTTCAGACTATTGTCGCATCCTGGGTACAGCGACTTCGTGTGATCCTCTAACATGCGATCCAAATCCTCCCTCTCCTTGTCAGTTTCGCAGCGTCTCCGTGCATCAGCAATGGTCCGACCAAGATCATCAGCGGGCTCATCATGTGCCTCTTCTTCACCTTCACCAAACCCTTCCCCACCTTCAGCATCATCCTCCATGAAGGTATCACCGAAAGCGTCATGATAGTTGAAATCGATATCATCCTCTTCTTCATCTTCTTCCATTCTAACCCCTCTTTCTCCATGCTTGGTCCAACAATTATAGCTTGGCATGAAACCGTGCCGAAGCAGGTGCATGTGAACGACTCTTGAGGAGGAGTGACCCTTCTCATTCTTACATTCAGCACATGGACAGATAATAAAACCTCGCTGCTTGTTCGCATTTGCCACTACGAGGAAATCTTTCAAACCCGTAGTGAACTCGCCGGAGAGTCGGTTACCGTACATCCATTGCCGATTCATCTGCATTATTATTATATAAAGTATATAATTAACCATCATGCATTTGTTAAACTAACTAGCTGGAAATAATACAAATCATGAAAGGGTTCAAGTTGCTAACCGCGACCGCGGAGGTAAAATAAATGAAAACGCTCAAGTGCGGCTCGGACACTTAATATCATGTGTGTTTCATGCTATCGGGCATTTCATCGAACACCTAGTGTGCATAGTAGGAACCAAAAGCATACCCACCACCCCTTGTGAATGTTGTGAGCAGAAGTGACACAAAATGTGGCTAAGTGCAGCGAGCTGAGTTCTATATATAGGGATGGACCTTTAGTCCCGGTTCACCTGGACAACCGCGGCTAAAGGCCGTGGGGCCAGACCGATGACCTATTAGCCCCGGTTGGTCTGGACAACCGGGACTAAAGCCCCTCCCCTCCGACAGCTGTGGACCGAGCGCGCTGGGCCCAGACTATTGATCGCGGGTCTCGTCCCGAACCGCGACGAAAGACCCCTATGGTCGCGGGCCGATTATTTTGGGGACTAATGGGGGCGTACCGAAGGCCTATTTTCTACCAATGCTGGTCAGCGCCAGCAAAGGACGTGGCCCCTGCAAACAACGCCAGGTACGCGGAGCGCGCAAAGTAGGTGCGGTCTGTCTGCCAATTCCATCTCAGGGAGTCGTCCCTCCCTTCCACGAGGCGATGAGCGGTGACGCGCTCAGCGAGCCCTAGGAGTTCTCCAATTGCGGCCGCGCCCAGGTCTGGGGAAAAACCCCCAAACCATCCACGCGTAATACCGTCTCTGACCCTGAGGGTCTTCTTCGCCTGCTTCGGCACTCTCGCAAACAGGTTGCGGGCTAGGTACTTGATCCTCCCACCAGGAAGCCACCTATCCGTCCAAAAGAAAGTGTCCCGACCGTTTCCCACCATAGATATGGTGGCCGCTTCAAAAAGCTGTCTCGCCTCGAGGGGGAGCTGGATGTTAAACTACCTCCAGGGCTTGGACAGATCCACACGCTCCAGCCACAACCACCGGGCTCTCAAGGCCATGTTCATCTTACTAAGGTTTGGAATGCCGAGACCTCCTAGAGCTTTGGGCATGCAAACTCGATCCCAAGCTACGAGGCAATGCCCCCCATGCGCCTCCTTTCTGCCTTTCCACAGGAACCCCGTTAGAATCTTTTCCAGCGCTTTGATAGTATTCGCGGGGACGTCCAACGACATCATGGAGAAGATCGATATCGAAGGAAGAGTAGTCTTGACTAGCTCAAGTCGACCGCGTATGTTCATCAAACTTGCGCTCCAATCCGGCAAGCGCCCTGCCACATTATCCACCAAGTATTGGTGTTGCGCTGCTGTCGGCCTCTTTAGGGACATGGGTAGTCCTAGGTAGCGGAAAGGGAAAGGGTCCTCGGGCACCGCAACTCTAGTGCAACCAACTCCTCCACCGTGCCGTCGCATTTGATTAAGTGCGCCGAGCATTTCTGAAAGTTTGTGCGCAGGCCCGAAGCCACCCTAAAATCCACCGTTAGCGAACCGAAAGTTCGTAGGCCTCGCTCCGTGGGCCTCAGGAACGTGACCACATCGTCGGCGTAGATCGAGGACCTACTTCGCAGCCCATTGCGAGCTAGGGGAGTGAGATGCCCGAGTCTGCCAGCCAATTCCACAAGGTGATGGAAAATCTCCATAACAAGAATAAAGAGATGTGGCGAGAGCAGATCCCCTTGCCGCAGTCCACGCCCGTTAGAGATGCGACACCCCGGCGAGCCATTCAGAAGGATGCGACTCGAAGCGGTGGATAACAAAGCACAAATCCACGCGATCATACGATCGCCAAACCCGAACTTTCTTAAAACCTCGATGAGGAAAGCCCAATCCACCGTGTCGAAGGCCTTTGTGATGTCGAGCTTAAGCAGGATGGCCGGTGTCAGCGAGCTGTGAAGCTTCCGGGCCGTGCAACCATCATGAAGTTATCGTGGATACACCTCCTGCGCACGAAAGCGCTTTGGTGCCCACCCACTAAAGCCGGGAGGGATGGAGCCAACCTCCTTGCCAGAACCTTTGCAACAATCTTGGCAAAGCTGTGAATGAGACTGATGGGGCGAAAGTCTTTGATTTCTTCCGCCCCAAGTCTTTTTGGCAGAAGAGAGACAAGTGCTTGGTTTACCGAGCTAAACCCACGCACGTCCAGTCGTGCCAACGAGTCGAAAGCAGCCATGACGCCGTCTTTTATCACCGCCCAACAAGAGGTAAAGAACCTGCTGGTGAAACCGTCCGGCCCCGGACACTTGTCTTTACGCATCTCATTGATTTCCGCCCAAACCTCCTCCACCGAGAAATTGGCTTCCAAGTGACGCAAGTCCGCAGAAGGAAGGCCGAGGACATCAAGATTTAAGGAGAAAGGACGCTCCACGTCCCTCCCAAGTAAGTCCACGAAGAAATCATCCACAACCTCAGCTTTGCTCGCGTGGTCGATGTCAGACCCCGGACCCAGAGATATACATACTGTTATGTGCTCCTAGCCATGGACTCACAAGGGCTTCAGGGTTACCAGCCCCGGCCGCAACAAACAACGGCAGGCAGACCGGATTCATCGGCATGTAGTCCGGATCCCCGGTCTACTTCTCCTTGTATCCATGCTAGTCATTACCAATTATGCATACCCAAGCGTCCACGAGTCGGATGAAACTGAAGGAACGAGACCAAAGTTATACAGAGCTGCTATGTGTCCAGAAAGTGCAACAACAATCGAGGGTTACTGGGGTTACCTCGCCCCAGGCCGATCATATCGACAGGCGGGCTCGGACATGGATCATCGGCTCCACAACCCCTCGACTGCGACAACTATGCAGGCATAGCCAAAACTGTATAACAATGAGCTCGAAACCAACAATCGATCAAAGCAACACTCTAGACATTGAAGTTGTATTAAATAGGTGTTACTAGAGTATAGCTTACAAGCAGAGGTCACACGACCCAACATTACATCAGACAACGGAAAGCAAATTATGTTGCTAAACAACAAGAACCAAAAATGCCTAAGAGGCCGCAACATAAGGCGACGTCCCAGCCCATAGATTCCAGGCTGCTACCTGGGAACCCCGAACTACTCGTCGATGTCCACGTCGAAACACCACCGAACTGAGGAACTCCACCTGAACCAAGTTGAAGCAAACATGAGTACGGTAGGTACTCAACAAGACTTAGTTAACCTATTATATACCTGCTTCTTTTAGAAAGAGTTATGAAGGTTATTTTGCGTAAAGACATCTTTGTTTTCCAAGTTGAGGGAGGAATAGCACGTCTCATGGAGTATTTTGAAAACAGATAAGAAAGCTGCTCAACTACTGATATCATCATCTTTTTAATCCACCAAATCATATCAGCACCTCGTGCTTCAAAGATCACCACCTCAAGTTGTTCCGGGAACTCATTCTACAAGGTAACCCCTCTCGGCATCTCCGAGGAGGCATCCTTCATTCGTTATCAGCAAGTTTTAATCATTCCGTTTAAGTTGTCTATGATCACAGAATCCGTCACCAAGTCGTCCTTAACCGCGGACATGACTTTTCGAAAAGATTTAACCCTGCAGGGGTGTACAACTTTAACCACACGTATCAACCGACTCTTAGTGCCACCGGGTTAGCACTAGTCCGGGAAGTGCCGACAGAGGGTGGTTGACCACGACCTTTCCCTTACTTCGCCTATTCCATGAGTCGCTCCGAGTAGAGATGGACCGCCAATAGGGAGTGGCCATCTCCTGCCGGGTCTCTATCGTTGTGCGCAATGCTCGACGGTTACCTACCCGCAGAGCACGGATACATCGCCATGTCCTAGTTTTGAAAAGGTTTTAATATCCCCGCAAATCCAAATGGAAAGCCCAAACTAGGCAACTCATGGAACAAACTAGGCAAGTTGAGACCGAAGGGAATCCAATCCCCGTGTGGATGCACGCTCAGTCTTGGCTCGAAGACGAGAACTCGCTCCTAGGGGCATGAACGAGACAACCACCACAGACCCTCTGTGGTCTCGTCATCCACACCTTTAAATCATGTTAAACAACCGATCTTAACTTTCCACAACATCCTATCATACTAGATTCTTTCGTACTCTGATTCATCAACCGGATGGAGCAGAGATAACAAGCATGTATGACTAAGCACAACATATTTAAGGCTTTGGCGATACACACAAACAACTCCTATGTCTGCTAGGAGCATTGAATCATGATATCTGGGTTATGCAAATAAATAGGGTAAATCTATCTATTGACTCAAGATACATCGGAATCGAATGCATTCGTACGAGAATGAAAAGTCTTTCGAAATCATATATGGGCAGATAAGAGGTTATGCTTGCCTTGCTTCAAGAAAACCAGAGAAAGTCTTCAGGAATAAAGTGCTTGACTTGTCGGTTAGGATCAAGTATTCGCCATTGGATTGCTGGCCTTCTCTTCGGAGTCTCGTTCTACCGAGGGGGAAACAAACACCGAAACAAGAAGAACAACAATCAACACATGGCATCGATGCAATGCGAAATATGTATGCATGAGCAAGTTAATGCACTGAAATAAATCCCTAAGCATGATCATTGGGTTGCTAGGGTTCATATGGCAGATATGCAATTTTACTGAAATTAACCCGAAATAGACCCCGGAGGGGGTTTCGGGCAGTTATGAAAGTGAATACCATTTTAGTTGCTCAAATGGGTTTCAAAACATCATAAACATGTTGCATTTGTCATTTTGAGCAAAATGGTATATAACTTTTAATTTTCTAATTTTCTTGAATAAAAACATATTTTTCTATTTTTAAATGATTAAACAACATTAAATAATGCTCATTTCTGGACTTTGCCAAACATGTGTGAAAATGACATATTTGGACAGAGAATATTTTTCCAAACATTTTTGTATCTCACTTTTATTTTTCTAAGATATAAAACAAAAGTATTAATTAAACAAAATTATGCATTTTTCTAGAATTATTAAACAGGGGGTTATGATATCACTGTGATGTCCCAGTGCTCTGTGCTCACGGACGATCTTCGAATTCGATGCAATTCGCGCGCTAGGTTCAAATCAAACCATACCACGGTGCGGAGGAAGTTGAGGGCAACCTAGGGGTGCCAACCGGTGACCAAATGGTCGCCGGAATGGCCGGCGGCGACCATTGGCACGGCGGCGGGCGGCGGCGCTCGGTGGGGGAAGGAACCAGAGGGGAAGGGAGGAAGGGGAAAGCACCCTGAGGTGCAGCGGCTCACCGTGATCATGGAGAGACAACCGGCGGGGCAGGGGGAGCACGAGAGGCGGGGAATTTCGCCGGTGGCCGGCTACCCGCCGTGGAGAAGATGACGACGGCGTGGCCGATATTGGGCTTCCCCGTTCATGAGGCTTAGGGCAGGAGCACGAGCAGTTCAAGGCGAATCCAGAGGCGGTCTCCGTTCACTGCGAGGCTGCCGGAGTTGGTGGCGCCATGGAGGCCGGCCCGAGCTAGGGTTTGTGCTCAGTTGCGAAAATACAGAGAGAGAGAGGAGCTGAGGGGCGAGGGGGGATTCGGGGAAGGAAGCTTTGATCTAAACGTCTCCTGGGCGTTATCCTAGCGAGGGAAAGGAGCAAGAGGTGGCAATCAGCCCTGGAAGCTTGGCCACGCAGCTGCTCTGCCTTCTGGCCAGAGCTAGAAGAAACAGAAAGAAATAAAACGGAAATACAATAACCCCCTAAAGTTTTGGGAAAATACAACAAGGTTCCTTTCCCTTTAAAACAGAACAGAAAACAGAGGTTTTGGGGGCCTTTTTGCAAACAGAAAATTTGGCAAAAATAACTTTTGAAAACCTTATCAAATTTCCAACCCCACCATGTTTTTGCTTTCCAAATTTGAAAATGTTTTTATAACAAATTTTGGGTGATCACTTTAAGTGGTTTTTGAGCAAGTTTTAATTTAAATTCAATGTAAAACTTAGTTCAAATTTTTCATGCATGCCATGCCATGAACTCAACACCACAACCCTATTGTAGCAAAACTTGGGATGTTTCAAATCTACCCCCTTACAAGAATCTCGTCCCGAGATTCCCGAAGGAGAAGAAAGAAGAACACCGGTTTTGTATGATCTTCTCGAACCTTACGGTTCTATTCTTGAGGAGGTTGATCAGTAGCACTTGCGAAGATTCTTCAGCGGCTACACCTTAGGTGAGCGGGAAACTCTTAAGATTTGATCTTCACGAAGATCGAGTATCTCATGGGTAACTCATGACAGGAACGTTCATAAAGAACTGTTGAGTTAACATGCATGAAATACATCAAGATAATGGAGGGAATAAAAGAAGGTTTCAAGTTTGTGGATGAATGTTCTTGAAAGGATTTAGAATATGAGCTTTGCACAGGACTTTAAATCCTTTTGGAAAAGAAAGGTTGAACGACTTGTGACATCGAGGTTTTCTTCAAACAGAATACCAAGATGGGGAGGATGCTTTTGGATACCAAAACATAATATCCACAGCCGAGGGAAAACACGAGAAAACACTGTAATCGTGCGTCAGAGAAGATTTGATACAGGATCATATTCACTCTTCGGAGGTGGACACGGAAGATAAAGGAACTTTCATTCCGTCCAACTTTGTCGAGATCGTTGTCAAGGGTCATGATGTTACTTCACAATGGAGGATGAGTGATCAAAGGATGATGGAACACCGTAGTGAAGGAGAATTCTTGGTCACACCATAAGGATGGTTAACCAACGGGTATTAGAATACCGGAAGGAATAAGGAATCTTTTTCCTGTTGTGGATTTGACGTAGCAATACGTTTACCACATGGATAAGATCCCATGGCTGAAGTGACTAACAAATTCACACAATGTGTCAGATGAACATAACTTCAAGTACAAACAACTTGAGAAAGGGAACTGATCAATGGTGGTTACAAAACACCGCGAGATGATTCTCCTTAGGAACTTGTTTCCATTGAAAGAAAGGTTTGGAGGATTGATAGAGAGACATTGGAAGAATCAACTTCCAGATTTTCCTGGAGGTTCTAGATACCAATATCAGGCTTATGCAAGCCTTCTACAGGTAATCAAGTGAATGTAGAACTCTGGTTTGGAAGGACGGGGAGGGAAAACTTGTTAGAATTAACCACACAAGAATTCTCACGGGGAGTGGTTGTTCTTACGGATTCAAAGGATTACAAAGTTAGGCCTTCCGGCTAGTTGTGCCAACCACAACATCAACCATGCCAGATTTTCAAATGAACCTAATTCAATATCCTTGAGAAAACACCAACCATCGTTGCTGCTTGAGATTCAGCTCTGGTTACTGAGTTGATAACTCAGACTCGGTATGTTTGATCAAAGAGGTTGCACCGGTTATCAACGGGATACATATGCTAGATTCTCAAGATATGGACTACGATGCCACACTCAAGGAAATGAGTGATATTGCAGAACTGATGCATTGGCAACTTGTGAAAAACGGTTGCACCTGCATGACGTACTTGCAAAAGAACACATCGGAGTCCTTGTTGGGAAGATGGTACAAAGATAACGAAGGTTTTAGACTTCTTCTCTTCCACGGATAATCAGTCAGTGGCGTAGTCTGGATACAAACTTCTTCCAGGAATGGAAGTAACAACCTACCATCTCAAGCGTAGTCCACACATGCATGGCCAACTTGGGACTATCCCCGAAGGAGGAAGAAAACTTTACTCAGATCACGGCGACAACTTCCACCGTAAGGACATAAACCCGAGAAAGTCACTTCGAACATCCAAAACACAACTTCGTGATGACACAAAGATGGTTCTCGAAAGTTTACAACATTGTTGCCATTTGTTCAGCATGAACCTTTTGCAACTTGGAGAAAGCAAGAATGTCGTAGATGGGCTCGACAACATCTTTATCAATACACTCCAAGAAGAGGGATTCATATGATATATGAACAAGGCGAAATATTGGTCAGACCAAAGGACATAAAGGTGTACTTAGGTGGAACACCATGAGTAAAAACACCATCAAAATGGTCCTTGGATCTTTTCTCGATTTGACGATACCCAAATCAAATCAAGGTTAGAAAGATAGCATGTCCATTGAGGAGATACTATCCTGCTTCAACAGCATGAGAACTAGACATCCCTTGTCAAAGGATCAAGTTAGGAAGAGCTTTTGCCTTTCAACTCTCCAAGTTGTTGTTTAAGCTCAACCAACTAGTCCAGGATATCCAGCAGGGTTCCTTGGAGAAAGGAGTAGTTCAAATTACCCCTTATTTAAACATCATGGTCAGGTGACAAACCTGGTGATACTTCTAGAAAGACAGCCAGAATATCACAACCTACCGGTATGTCTCAGGACTTGGAAAGGATTCTTGCTTTTCAAAGCAACCGATATGGCCTTGAGAGCTTCGGCATGAAGCTAACTCTTTGACCAAGAATGTGAACCGGAATGAACGGATTTGGTAACACGGTCAACTTGAAGTAGAGACCGGGTGACCAATAGTGCTAAGAAGGATACAGATGTTTCTTAAATATTTCAAAGCAATAGGAATTGCTAAGAATATCTGATACACATATCAATGCACACCCAATATTCTCGAGCATTCAAGCTTGGATGAAAAGGGGTGAATGAAGACGTGTAGGAGCATCACTTCATCATTAAGGTCATGAGACTCAACACAACCTCCTGATATAAAGGAGTGTGATACTCAAAGGTAGAACAGATCGGAAGTTGATGAAACTTCTTTGATCTGCGGATTACAAAACTGTGACCTGGTCCTAGAGATGAACGAGGTACTGGAGTTTGTTTCTCCTGACATTCCAAGGTGGAATGTTTTGACGGAAAACAAGAGCAAATGCATTGGATCAATCCAACACACATATGCAACTTGGTTTCAAAAGAACGGATGGAGATTTGAGAGCAACTGGAAGATAGGAACATGCGCCGAAAAATCCAGAGGACATGGGGAGCACAGGTGATACTCTTTTGTAAAACCCATGCTAGAAGATCGATGTAGCTGAACTAAGAACGAAGATGTGGATTTCATGATGACCACTCTTGTTGTGATCCCTTCTTGATTACAAGAGAAAACCTACGGCTATTGGAGTTGAAACTACCTAGCCATCCTGAGGTAGAAGATATTCCTCAAGATCCAAAGAAACAGAACTTGGGTTAAAGGTCAGCATCCTGTACTGATAGAGTGAGCATCACATGGTTATAAAACCACATGATTCAACCCACCACCATTCAGCACATTCCGGGACCTTTGGTTCAAGTCCAAGAATTAAAATCACAACGAAAGGAGTAACTACTATATGAGTGCCACAAAGGACACTACCATTAGAAATCACGAGGTATCTTCCAAAAGATAACGATAGCTCCGGAAGAACTTTGAGCAGAGGATAACGGACACATTCGAGATTAAAAGGAAATCTCGAGGTTCAGAATTTTGAGATTTTGAAACATGTGAAGAATGTGGAATCGACACAACTCTGAGAGACTAGGATGGAAGAGAATCTCCCAGTTTGAGTCGAGAGATAACAGAACACGGAACACACACGACTCTAGAAACTGAGCACTAGGTCAACTTGGGTAGAACACGTCTTTGCCAAAGAAGGCACCTAGGTTTTGAATGACTAGAACCTTTTCAGATCAAAACAGGTAAGATGACCCAGAGTTAGAGCGATACCAGATAAGGAGTAAAAAGAATCCTAAGAAGGTTTTTCACAATCCATTTGGAGTTTTCAAATAGTTTTCACAATCACTAGACTCAACATCGACCAAGCAGAAAGGTTTTCCTACAGGCAGTCCTGCTCTGATACCACTTTTGTCAGACCCCGGACCCAGAGATATACATACTGTTATGTGCTCCTAGCCATGGACTCACAAGGGCTTCAGGGTTACCAGCCCCGGCCGCAACAAACAACGGCAGGCAGACCGGATTCATCGGCACGTAGTCCGGATCCCCGGTCTACTACTCCTTGTATCCATGCTAGTCATAACCAATTATGCATACCCAAGCGTCCACGAGTCGGATGAAACTGAAGCAACGAGACCAAAGTTATATAGAGCTGCTATGTGTCCAGAAAGTGCAACAACAATCGAGGGTTACTGGGGTTACCTCGCCCCAGGCCGATCATATCGACAGGCGGGCTCGGACATGGATCATCGGCTCCACAACCCCTCGACTGCGACAACTATGCAGGCATAGCCAAAACTATATAACAATGAGCTCGAAACCAACAACCGATCAAAGCAACACTCTAGACATTGAAGTTGTATTAAACAGGTGTTACTAGAGTATAGCTTACAAGCAGAGGTCACACGACCCAACATTACATCAGACAACGGAAAGCAAATTATGTTGCTAAACAACAAGAACCAAAAAGGCCTAAGAGGCCGCAACATAAGGCAACGTCCCAGCCCATAGATTCCAGGCTGCTACCTGGGAACCCCGAACTACTCGTCGATGTCCACGTCGAAACACCACCGAACTGAGGAACTCCACCTGAACCAAGTTGAAGCAAACATGAGTACGGGAGGTACTCAACAAGACTTAGTTAACCTATTATATACCTGCTTCTTTTAGAAAGAGTTATGAAGGTTATTTTGCGTAAAGCCATCTTTGTTTTCCAAGTTGAGGGAGGAATAACACGTCTCATGGAGTATTTTGAAAACAGATAAGAAAGCTACTCAACTACTGATATCATCATCTTTTTAATCCACCAAATCATATCAGCACCTCGTGCTTCAAAGATCACCACCTCAAGTTGTTCCGGGAACTCATGCTACAAGGTAACCCCTCTCGGCATCTCCGAGGAGGCATCCTTCATTCGTTATCAGCAAGTTTTAATCATTCTGTTTAAGTTGTCTATGATCACAGAATCCGTCACCAAGTCGTCCTTAACCGTGGACACGGCTTTTCGAAAAGATTTAACCCTGCAGGGGTGTACAACTTTAACCACACGTATCAACCGACTCTTAGTGCCACCGGGTTAGCACTAGTCCGGGAAGTGCCGGCAGAGGGTGGTTGACCACGACCTTTCCCTTACTTCGCCTATTCCATGAGTCGCTCCGAGTAGAGATGGACCCCCAATAGGGAGTGGCCATCTCATGCCGGGTCTCTATCGTTGTGCGCAATGCTCGACGGTTACCTACCCGCAGAGCGCCGATACATCGCCACGTCCTAGTTTTGAAAAGGTTTTAATATCCCCGCAAATCCAAATGGAAAGCCCGAACTAGGCAACTCATGGAACAAACTAGGCAAGTTGAGACCGAGGGGAATCCAATCCACGTGTGGATGCACGCTCAGTCTTGGCTCGAAGACGAGAACTCGCTCCTAGGGGCATGAACGAGAGAAACACCACAGACCCTCTGTGGTCTCGTCATCCACACCTTTAAATCATGTTAAACAACTGATCTTAACTTTCCACAACATCCTATCATACTAGATTCTTTCGTACTCTGATTCATCAACCGGATGGAGCAGAGATAACAAGCATGTATGACTAAGCACAACATATTTAAGGCTTTGGCGATACACACAAACAACTCCTATGTCTGCTAGGAGCATTGAATCATGATATCTGGATTACGCAAATAAATAGGGTAACTCTATCTATTGACTCAAGATACATCGGAATCGAATGCATTCGTACGAGAATGAAAAGTCTTTCGAAATCATATATGGGAAGATAAGAGGTTATGCTTGCCTTGCTTCAAGAAAACCAGAGAAAGTCTTCAGGAATAAGTGTTTGACTTGTCGGTTAGGATCAAGTATTCGCCATTGGATTGCTGGCCTTCTCTTCGGAGTCACGTTCTACCGAGGGGGAAACAAACACCGAAACAAGAAGAACAACAATCAACACATGGCATCGATGCAATGCGCAATATGTATGCATGAGCAAGTTAATGCACTGAAATAAATCCCTAAGCATGATCATTGGGTTGCTAGGGTTCATATGGCAGATATGCAATTTTACTGAAATTAACCCGAAATAGACCCCGGAGGGGGTTTCGGGCAGTTATGAAAGTGAATACCATTTTAGTTGCTCAAATGGGTTTTGAAAACATCATAAACATGTTGCATTTGTCATTTTGAGCAAAATGGTATATAACTTTTAATTTTCTAATTTTCTTGAATAAAAACTTATTTTTGTATTTTTAAATGATTAAACAACATTAAATAATGCTCATTTTTGGACTTTGCCAAACATGTGTGAAAATGACATATTTGGACAGAGAATATTTTTCCAAACATTTTGGTATCTCACTTTTATTTTTCTGAGATATAAAACAAAAGTTATTAATTAAACAAAATTATGCATTTTTCTGGAATTATTAAACAGGGGGTTATGATATCACTGTGATGTCACTGTGACATCACAGTGCTCTGTGCTCACGGACGATCTTCGAATTCGATGCAATTCGCGCGCTAGGTTCAAATCAAACCATACCACGGTGCGGAGGAAGTTGAGGGGAACCTAGGGGTGCCAACCGGTGACCAAATGGTCGCCGGAATGGCCGGCGGCGACCATTGGCACGGCGGCGGGCGGCGGCGCTCGGTGGGGGAAGGAACCAGAGGGGAAGGGAGGAAGGGGAAAGCACCCTGAGGTGCAGCGGTTCACCGTGATCACGGAGAGACAACCGGCGGGGCAGGGGGAGGACGAGAGGCGGGGAATTTCGCCGGTGGCCGGCTACCGGCCGTGGAGAAGATGACAACGGCGTGGCCGATATTGGCCTTCCCCGTTCATGAGGCTTAGGGCAGGAGCACGAGCAGTTCAAGGCGAATCCAGAGGCGGTCTCCGTTCACTGCTGGGCTGCCGGAGTTGGTGGCGCCATGGAGGCCGGCCCGAGCTAGGGATTGTGCTCGGTTGCGAAAATACACAGAGAGAGAGGAGCTGAGGGGCGAGGGGGGATTCGGGGAAGGAAGCTTCGATCTAAACGTCTCCTGGGCGTTATCCTAGCGAGGGAAAGGAGCAGGAGGTGGCAATCAGCCCTGGAAGCTTGGCCACGCAGCTGCTCTGCCTTCTGGCCAGAGCTAGAAGAAACAGAAAGAAATAAAACGGAAATACAATAACCCCCTAAAGTTTTGGGAAAATACAACAAGGTCCCTTTCCCTTTAAAACAGAACAGAAAACAGAGGTTTTGGGGGCCTTTTTGCAAACAGAAAATTTGGCAAAAATAACTTTTGAAAACCTTATCAAATTTCCAACCCCACCATGTTTTTGCTTTCCAAATTTGAAAATGTTTTTATAACAAATTTTGGGTGATCACTTTAAGTGGTTTTTGAGCAAGTTTTAATTTAAATTCAATGTAAAACTTTGTTCAAATTTTTCATGCATGCCATGCCATGAACTCAACACCACAACCCTATTGTAGCAAAACTTGGGATGTTTCAGTCGGTCACTCTCAAACCATCAACCAACAGGTGACCCACAAAGTTCTTACGGCGGCGATGGCTTGCATGAGCATGAAAGAAGCGGGTGCTTGCATCTCCCTCTTGCAGCCATAGCTACCGCGACCTCTGACGGGCAATCGTGCGCTCGAGAGAAGCCAGCCCTAGAAGCTTCTTTTTCAGAAGCATCCTAAGTCCACGCTCTCCCGGGGAGAGCTGCATGGAGTCCAACGTTGTATCCAACCGCAGAATAACCTCGTTGGCCAGTAGGATCTGCAGCTTCACGCTACCAATGAATTTCGAGCTCCAAATAGATAGCTGCTTGGCCGTGGCTCGGAGCTTTAGCTCAAGGCGCTTGAAGGGGTTAGGCTCATGCACCACCAAGTACCACGCCTCGAGGACCACCCGCTGAAATCCCTCGGCTCTCGCCCAAAACGACTAGAAGTGAAACCTACTACCCCAATGAAAGTTGGGGGCAAGCCGCAGGATTAGAGGGCAGTGATCCGAAGGCCCTGAGGAGATGGCAGAGAGGAAAGCGTCCGGTAAGAGGGCTTCCCAATCCATCGTGGTGACCATCCTATCGAGACGTTCCAAGGTGGGGTTAGGCCTCTCGTTCGACCATGTGAAACGACGTCCATTAAGATATAGATCCTTGAGCTCAAGGCGGTTCAGCGCCCTCTTGAACCACCCCATCATCCCCCGGTGAAGCGGTCCCTGGTTTTTGTCCTCCTCCTTTGTTATTAGGTTGAAGGCGTCAGCGACTATCCACGGACCTGCATGAAGGTCCCTAATGTCCTGCAACTCCACCAAGAAGGCCTTCTTCGCATCCACGCCCTGAGAGGGACCATAGACGCCCGTGAACCACCAACCCTGATCTCCACCCACTGAGACACGTGCCATAATGGCATTGGCAGAAATGTGAGGGTTCGAGACCGTCACCAACGCGGACTGCCATGCAAGAAGTCCACCACGGGTGCCAACGGTCGGGAGGAAAAAGTATCCATCATATTCAGAGCCAAGGCCATCCCGAACCACACGATCACTTAGACCGCCATCTTGGTCTCCTAGATGCAAACAACTGCAGCTTTAACCGGGGCCAAAACTTGAAAAATCGCTGCTCTACGAACCACCGAGTTCAGTCCACGCCCATTCCAGATTGCAATTGAGATGTCCGGGTAGATGATGAAACAGTACCACGTCAGTTCTTACACAAGGATGTGAAAATGGGAAACAGAAGACCACAAACACTGGGAACTAAACCATGCACTCTTGTGCCTCATCCACCATAGGGAGCGCCTCTGGCTGCCAATCAAATAGACTCACAATCACGTCGATCCGATCCCGACGTAAGGGCTGAGAGAAAAGGTCCAGGTAAGCCGCCAGCGCCTCGTCACCAATCACGTCCGTCTGTCGAGCGATCCCCAACTTGAGAATGAGCTCACACTGCTGGCGTCGCACAGGCATGCCTGGAGAAAACTTCCCACGAAGTCGGCTGCTCCTCCGAACGGGGCCTCTGCCGAGCGCGCCCCTTCGCCACAGCGTGTGCACCCCGTCAACGTCTGCATTGGCGTGTGCGCACTCGTCCGCGGCCAGAGCCAAGTTACCTGAGAATCCGGCAGCGGGCGCATCCTGCTCCGTAGACCACAACTCGGCAGAACGTATCGAAGAGGCCACCTCAAATGCCGCAACAGTGTTGTCCCCAGACTGGGCCTTCGAGCCAGAGAGGGAAACAATAAACATCTCCAGCACAGACACAGGCGAGCCAACCGGTGAGGGACCACCCCCGTCTGAGTCGTTGTCTGTTAGTGCTGCACGAAAATCGGTCTGCACAGGAGAAAGCAGTCCAGGAGATGAAAGCAGCTGGAGTGCCTCAGGGGGCCCACAACTGCCAGCCAGTCCAGTCTCCTTGACCGAATCTCGTCCACCAACCAGAGGTGCGAGCACGACTGATTCGAAATTTGAACCAGCAACCACCGCAGCCCCGGTCCCACCGCTTTGCTCATCTGCCACCTGAAACTGCTCAAAAGCAGCGGAAGCTGCCAAACGCGGCTTTCCACGCGTCGCGCGTGGACGGTGCAAACCGGCCTCGATCAACATCGGGTCTTGAGAGAACACCCCGTTGCCCGCCTGCCCGGCCCCACCGTTCCTGTCGCCAGTCCACCTTTCGCCAGAGACTGCCCCACAGCTCCTTTCGCCACCCCATCTTTTGCTAGAAGAAACGACAGGCTGAACAGCCACGGCCCCACCCCTCCAATCTCCACCACTCCTTTCGGCAGAACTGGTAGGCCCGCCCGCCCCGTCAGCGCCACCGCATGCAACTCCTGCATGCACGCCTTCCTCGTCACCGGACTCCCTCCACGTCCCGGCAGGATTGCGCACCCAGGTGAGCGACCGACGCCGTTACGACGGCCGGCTCTCAGGACCCTGACCCGCGCCCCCCGTGGGCGACCATCGCGCTCGTCACGACCACGTTCACTCCCACTGCCGTGTCGTTCGCCGCCTCCAGCATCACCATGATCACCACCGTTGCTCGGAGTTGGATTGTCCGTCGAGGCCATGTCCGGCGAGCGCTCCACATGGACTGTGATGAGGTACTACAACATATGTTTCTCGGGGGGATGAGCGCGTCGCGGGGAGGAACAAGTCCATTGTCTTACTCCATCAAGTCCCTCGGCTCCTCGATCAGCAGCTGTTTTCGCTTGGGGATGGCGGCGAGATCGTCCGTCCAGACCACCGCATGGAGGGTGCGCAGGTCCTCTCGGCTTGCCGAAGACACACCAAGCCGCTCGACCCACGACGCCGAACCCATCACCGCGGTGACCGTCGTCTTGTTCCACGCGTGAGCAGGGACGCCAGTGAGCTCCACCGCCACCCGGAAGCGCAAGTCGGGATGAGAAGCCTGCAGTTGGCGGTTCCAAGCCGAGAAGTGGAGCGCGAAATAGCGGCCGTCGACGATGCCGGCGTTGAGGACCTCTTCCTGAATCCGGCGGCTGCCGAAGAAGAAGATCAGGTCCGATGGCCAGTGCCGGTGGACCGTGAAGTTATCCGTGGCCAGAGGCACCTGGGCGGCCACCGCCACCGCCGCCGCCGCCTCGCGGGGAGAGACCTGGCCACGGCTGCCGGACGCAAAGGCCCCAAGCTCCAGCGCAGGGCCGCTTCCGTGGCGTCGAGCTCGGCAGGAAAACCCTCTTCAGACGGGGCGTTGGCGGCGCGTCCTGCACCAGCGGTGGAGAAGGCGGAGACGGCGGCCGTTCCACGCGACACTCACCACTAGGGCGGCGCGCCTCCGCATGTACTCGTTGCCGGGAGGACGAGCCCTCCTCCCAGCGTGTGTTTCCACGCCGGTCCTCGACGCGGCCTCCACGCTCCACGGCCCGACCGCCAGCCTCCACGGCGCGCCCTCCCTGCTCGTTGCGTTCCACCTCGCGTCCACCGTGATCCCCAGCCCAGCCGCCCGCGTCGGCGCGGTTGACCGCAGCCTGACCACCGCGTCCCTCCCCGCCAACAGCCCGCGCCTCGCGCGACGGCGGCGCCACCGTTCTGGTAGGTAGCAGGCTCGGGCGCGGTGCATGAGACGCGACGGAGTCCACCTGTGGCGAGGACAGATCGACCCGCACCCCGATGCGCTCGTGGACGGGAACCCCCACGCGAGCTCCGATGCGCAGGTGCACATCGCCGACGGGCCACGCCTGTCGGGGCTGGACGCACTTTATCGCAAGGTGGCCTTCGACCCTGCAGCGTAGGCAGACGGTCGGGAAGGTTCAGTCCCTGGATATGTGGCACGGCCGGAGACAATTGAAACATCCGCCCGCAAGGTCCGGCGGTAGCTCCTCGCGGATGACCAGCGCCGACAGCGTGGGGCCCGGCTGGTGGCGCCGCTTCTGTCCGCCGGCATGCTGCCAGGGCCTGGGGTCCCCGTCCACCCGCTCCTGAGCAAGAGGACGGCAGGGGAGCGGCGGGAACTCAACCCGGGAGTCGACGCGCACTGCGCCACCACGCGGGGAGGCGGGAGGGCCGGAGGTACCCGCGGCCGGCGAGACGGACCTGGCAGGAGACGGCGAAGGAGGAGTGCCTCTTCGGAGGACCTCGCAGTAGGAGCACGGTGAATGCGAGGCATCCTCCTCGTCGTCGGAGAAATCGGCCCGCCGACGGAGTTCCGCAGAGGAGGAGAGGGGGGAAGCCATGGCTAGCTGCGAGGAGCGGCGGAGGGCTGAGAGGGCTATGAGGACGCCGGAGCCGGAATGGCAGCCGGCGGGGTTTGGTGGGCGCCGCCGCCGGAGTGGTGGGCGGCGAGGTGGGTGGGAGGGTGTCGCTCACCTACTCACGCATCTTACCATTGAAATGTTAAGAAGTGTCCTTTATAAAAGTGGACGGACAGAGTATTAGATGGGTGTCATCATCGAATCTCATTTGCGATTGCAGCTTATGATTAACGTGAATTTCGAGTTAAATTAATGGTTTTGCTCTTTTTCTGGGGGTGTTACACACCACGTACAAGTGCACATTCACCTTTTCCACTATCTAATTTCTTTCTGTTCACGGCCTCATCTCGGCGTGTCTTTCTCATTTGTCTGGGCTCATGCCGGGATGAGTCCATGTAGCATTTTTGGTCCCTTCTTTTACTTTCGTTTCACCCTGAAACCACTATGTATTTTCCACTCTGCCTCGTGAGAAGGAACATGCAGAGCCTGCGAACATGGATTTGGTAAAGCCTATGGTACCGCCCTCTCTATGTTGCTCATCCATTTTTGTTTTGGTATGGGGTGAGAGTCTTGGTGGGATCCACCCAGATTCTTAAGTGAGCCGATTAGAAACACCTGTGAACATATAAAAATCTTCTGCATAGATCTGAAAAAAAGATGAAAGGCCAGGATAGAGGGTGACACAGAGCTGGCCATAGCAGAGAGGTCTACACTAACCTGCATGCGGTGCGACAAGCGACGAAGCAAGCGGTGAATTCATGGGCCGGTGCGACTGTTGACGGAGAGAGCGCTTCTTCATATGCTGGCGGGACCGGCGAAGGAGAGAGCCGTGCCTGGCGGCTCATGGAGGTGATGGGTCGCTGACGGCGGACACGAGGCGGCATGATCCGAGGCCGGCGTCTGAGTGCTCCTGGCGGCGTGATGGTGTGGATGACGGAGGGAAGGGATCGAGGCGCTCTGGCCTCCGAGATCCCATCTGGATTTCAGCCCGGGGTCATTCCCTTCCCAACCCACCATCTACCAGTCGCCGGGAGTCGGCCTGGCAGTGTGGGGGTGGTACGTCTCCAACGTATCAATAATTTCTAATGTTCCATGTTGATATTATGCCAATTGCTACATGTTTTCTCACTCATTTATAGCATTTTTACACGTTTTCCGGGACTAACCTATTGACAAGATGCGAGAGAGCCAGTTTCCTGTTTTCTACTGTTTTTAGTTTCAGAAAAGTTGTTATTGAAATATTCTCGGAATTGGATGATTCAAACGCCAGAAGTCTAAGAATTCCCGACACGTCCCGGAAGTCCAAAGAAGACATGTAGGGGGCCCTGGAGCCCCCACACTGTGCCTCCGCGCGGGCTAGATCCTGGCTGCGCCAGGGGGTGGTGTGGGCCCCTCGGGCGCCCACCGACGTTGCCCTCTCGCCTATATAGTCTCCCCGCTGTATAAATCCTAGGAGAATCGACCTTTTCCACAAAATATATTTGTAGCTGCGCCACCGCCACTGACAAGTTTCGGGGAACAAATCTATGTTCTGGCACCCTGCCGGGACGGGAAAGTGCCCCCACAAGCCATCTCCATTGCCGTTGCTGTCTCCTATGATGAGGAGGGAGTAGTTCTTCCCCGGGCCTGAGGGCTCTACTGGTAGCTATGTGGTTCATCTCTCTCTCTCTCTCTCATGGTGTGATCTATATGTGATCATGAGCTTTGTAATCTAGTTAAATTCGTATATATTATTCTTCATCTATTATGCTACTCAAGTGGTTTTTGTTATGAGATCTCCTTAAACACTTTGATCACGTCGTAAAGGTGACAGTGTGTGCACCGTGTGGTTTAGCATTATATTTATATTTTGTGTTGGATAACCCTATGAAATGGTGATAGCATGGGGGTTACTTAGTTGGGAAAGTGCTTACTCTGAGGAGTGCTGTTAAAGCCCTACGCATGGATTGTTGTTGTTATTCGACCGGAGAGTGGTTAAGAGTAGCATAGTGAAGAGAAGATATTTAGTTATTCAATTATGTGATTATTGTTGAGAGTGTCCACTAGTGAAAGTAGGATCCCTAGGCCTGATTTCCAAGCATTGAAACACCGTTTTCCGCCTGTTCTGCCACATGTTTGCTTGCTAACATTTTTTCCAGATCGCTATTATCACTTATTATCATCCATATTACTTGCATTTTACCCTCTCTTCGCCGAACTAGTTCACCTATACAACTGACAATTGTATTAGGAGTGTTGTGGACACAAGAGACTTCTTATATCTTGATTGCAGGGTTGCTTGAGTGGGATATCTTTGACCTCTACATCACTGAGTTCGATAAACCTTGGGTGATCCACTTAAGGGAAACTTGCTGCTGTTCTACAAACCACTACACTTGGAGGCCCAATACTGTCTACAAGATTAGAAGCGTGCGTAGACATCAAGCTATTTTCTGGCGCCGTTGCCGGGCAGGTAAGGTAAAAGGTACTCACATCCTCGGGTGTGAGTGCTCTAAGTTATTTCCTTTAGATTCTGCAATTCTATCTTTTTGTTTCTTGTTTTCATTAGTTAGGCTTATTTTTACTCTCCTTGTTTTTATTTTTACTATTTAGGCTTAATGGAAAACAACAAAAATATGAGGGAAATTTATAATCTTTATCTTGAGTTAGGACATGAAGTGTTTGAAGAGAAAATTTAAAAACCTATGGAACTTTATTTGCATGCTAGTTGCAATGTTATTAGTATGAACTCTTTAAACACCATGATTGCAAATGCTATGGAAAAGTCTAAGCTTGGGGAAGCTAGTTTTGATGAATATGATATTTTTACCCCCAAGTTTTGAGGAGGAAATTTTCTTTGATGATACTTTGCATCCAATATATGATGATTATAATGATTGTGGTATTCTAGTTCCACCTACTATTGATGATAAATTTTATTGTGCTTATGATATGCCTCTTATATGTGATGATTACAATGATAAATACGATATTTTCAGTCAACCTACTATTGAGGAGAAAATTAATTATGATTGCAAAATGCCTCCTGTATTTGATGATTATGGTGATGAGAATAATAATGATAGCTATTTTGTTGAATTTGCTCCCACTACTATTAATAAGAATTACTATGCTTATGTGGAGAGTAATAAATCCTTTATGCATGTGGCTCATGATAAGAATGTTTCTTCTGATAGTTATATTGTTAATTTTATTCATTATGATACTGAAAGTTATTATGAGAGAGGGAAACATAATTTTATGCATCTCAACAATATCAAGTTTCCCATCTTTATGTTGAAATTTTTGAAGTTGCACTTATTTTGTCTTCCTATGCTAGCCACTTTGTGCTTTATTGAATTGTTCTTATACAAGATTCTTTTTCATAGGAAGTGAGTTAGACTTAAATTTATTTTACATTTGCTTCTTGATTCTCTATTACTATGCTTCAACTCTTATTCTTATGTGAGCATCTTTTAAAAATCATTGTGCCTAGCCGAAAGTCATTAAAAGAAAAGCCCTTCCGGGAGACAATCTGTTTTATTTCTCCGTTTTCAACCCGTTTTCTGTCGTTTCTTTCTGTGTGCTTTGCATATGGGTGTTGTCTATTTCCTTATAAATCCCGCTGTTTATTTTCTTTTGCGTATTTGTTGAGCCAAGTAAAGCCTCTAGTTGAAAGTTGAGACAATATTTCGGATTTCTGCGCACGAAACAGATTTCTGCTGTCCATTGTTAAATTTGTATAAAATCACAGAAAATGCAAAATGACCTGTGTTTTTTTGTGCATAATCCTGGGCTATATACGCAACTTTTCTTAGGTGACCACTTTTTAATTTGAGCAACAGAGGATTTTCGAAAAAAAATCATCTTTACCTGTTGTTCTGTTTTGACAGATTTGCCTCTTAATCTCTTTCTTTTGTTGTTCTTTTGAGAAAAAGAGTTTTAAAAGAAGTTGTGACAGTATATAGTATGCTTATGAGTGTTAGGCTTGTTTTGAAACTGAACCATGTGAATTTATTATTTCGATTGCACTAATGTTGCTAATAAAGATTGTGAGAAGTTTGGTGTGAAGGAGGTTTTCAAGGGTCAAGAGAAGAGGATGATATGATGTGATCAAGAAGAGTGAAAAACCTAAGCTTGGGATGCCTCGGTGGTACATCCCTGAAAATTCCATGAAGACTCAAGTATCTAAGCTTGGGGATGCCCAAGGCATCCCCTTCTTCATTAACAATTTATCAGGTCACTTCTACTGAAACTATATTTTTATTCAGTCACATCTTATATGCTTTACTTGGAGCGTCTGTTTGTTTTTATTTTGTTTTCCTTGCTGCATTAATATCACTGGAACCTATAATATTTGTGTGGGAGAGAGACACACTCCGTTTTCATTGCTTAGAACACTCTAGTTTTCATTCTAATTGTTCTGTGAGTGTTCACTTTTTGCTAGTACTGCGCTTAGCCTTTGTTTTCATGCATCTCTTATTCATAGCTGTTGTTTTAGTAGTGTTATGTGATTACTCTCATTTTTCTTGCTCTAGCATGTAGAGAATTTTTGTTAAAGTGTGTCTTGTTTGGTGCTTGTTGGGAAAAGAAATTGCTTCTTGAGGTAGAATTTTTAACGGTGCACGTAGAAACTTGTATAGACTGTGGCTAAAACTTTTTTATGACATGCCAGATGTTATTTTAGTTTTAAATCCTTGTGGTTATTGAGTAGCATGATTATCCTCAAATACCTGAGAGTGTTTAATATGCCATTGAAAGAATCATGAGTTGTTCTTGTCATATTAAAGCATAAATATGTGGTATTCTCCTTTGAATGTTTTTTTTGTTGACTTGGCGCATGCTCACACCATGTTTATGACTATGAACCAGTCACGAATAGCCTCCATGAACATTTAGTTTTTGAAATTGTGATACCCCCGGAAGCCATCTCCATCGACTCCACGGCCATCTCCATCGCCGTTGCTATCTCCTATGATGAGGAGGCAGTAGTCCCCCCCCAGGGATGAGGGCTCTACCGGTAGCTATGTGGTTCATCTCTCTCTCTCTCTTATGGTGTGATCTATATGTGATCGTGAGCTTTGTAATCTAGTTGAATTCGTAGATATTATTCTTCATATATTATGCTACTCAAGTGGTTTTTGTTATGAGATCTCTGTAAACACTTTGATCACGATGTAAAGGTGACAGTGTGTGCACCATGTGGTTTAGCATTATATTTATATTTTGTGTTGGATAACCCTATGAAATTGTGGTGTTTGCGAGGAACCATCTGGGTCCCATGGTGATAGCATGGGGGTTACTTAGTTGGGAAAGTGCTTACTCCGAGCAGAGCTGTTAAAGTACTACGCATGGATTGGTGTTGTTATTCGACCAGAGAGTGGTTAAGAGTAGCATAGTGAAGAGAGGATATTTAGTTATTCAATTATGTGATCATTGTTGAGAGTGTCCACTAGTGAAAATAGGATCCCTAGGCCTTATTTCCAAGCATTGAAACGTCATTTTCCTCCTGTTCTTCTATATGTTTGCTTGCTGCCATTTTTATTTCAGATTTCTTGTATCACTTATTATCATCCATATTACTTGCATTTTACTCTCTCTTCGCCGAACTAGTGCACCTATACAACTGAGTATTGTATTCGGTGTGTTGGAGAGACAACAGACTTCTTATATCTTGATTGCAGGGTTGCTTGAGAGGGATATCTTTGACCTCTACCTCCCTGAGTTCGATAAACCTTGGGTGGTCCACTTAAGGGAAACTTGCTGCTGTTCTACAAACCTCTACATTGGAGGCCCAACACTGTCTACCAGAATATAAGTGTGCGTAGACATCAGGGGGCCGCAGGCTCGAAGCCGAATAAAGGTGATTGATCCTGCAGTTCTTTGAAATCGATGTCGTCGATCTACATCACACGATCCTCCTTGATAGAGATGCCAACGAGTTCCGGTCTTCCTCTCAGTTATTCCGTCGTTTGGCGAACGAAGCCACTAGATATGTAGATTGGAATCGACCCGGTCGTGCGCTCCCCTATTTCCCCAATTTCGCTTTCTAGACGGTCTTATGTGACATATCTTATTAAGATTCATGACATTGTCGGAGGTGAAGAAATTCATGGTGGATTCGATCGGAGGGTTGTGTTGGTGGAGAGGTGTATTGACGGGATGAAGAATGGCGACACAAGGGCCTTGGTAAGAGGGGGCGACAACACAGGTGGACTGCTTTTAGGATGATGCTCATCGAGTACCGAGTCGCGGGTTCAATGGTGAAATCCCAAGTCTGGCCTTAATTTGTTTTGCCTCGGAATGGTCTTATTGAAGACATTGTTTTGTGAACTCGGGCTTTCTTCAGGGTGAAAACTCAAGAGCTTTGATCAGGCGACGACAATGATTGTGCTTCGTTGCCTTCTTGGAGGCGTCGTCTTTGAAGAATCTGGTCTGGGTCTTGTCTTCGGTGGTGGTTAGAGTGTTGTTGTTGTGGGTGTTTCATCACTTCGACGGGTCTTTTTTTATATTTCTCTCTTTTTTTTTCTTGGTTGTGTGCATCCGGGCTGTCTTTCGGACAACTTGTTGTTGAAGAGGCCGGGTGTAATATGTTTCTTCGATATTAATATAATCCCTTTATCTAAAAAAAATGGATTAAGACTAGTCACAATGGGGAGTATCATATATATGATACTAGTCTATATTACCATTTCCACAGTGCATAGTAACATATTTGTGGTATCATATATTAGTATATTTATTAGTCTATAGACTCATCTTGTCTTGGAATACGTTATGTTATGGTATCTATATATGATACAACTAGCACCTCTCTTCTCATTAAATGAGTGACACATCATATTTTTTTCCTATGTTGCGCTTATGATACCACCTATGTTAGTCCCATTGTGACTAGTCTAAGGATGTGTTACATTCATATCAATACACACCATCAACTCTCTATGTGGTGCTAGATTTTGGGAACTTGTGCACTAGGCAGTAGGCTTACTATTATTTTATCTAATTTCCTTAGAATATGTGTGTTGATGAATACCTCACGAGCTCTTCGATTTACTACTTATTACATGGATGAGTCCTTCCATACCTCACGAGCTCAGTGATAATCTATTTCTGCTTGCTAATGGTAAGCATAGGAAAAAAAAGAATTTTCCAGTTGGAACAGGATGAGGGGACGATAGTTGGGCAGAAAATTTTGAAAATGTTCCTCTCTGAGTACTATAAGAATTTGTTTGGGGCCCCAGAGATTAGCTCAGTTAATATGATTTAAACATATAATTGAGATATGCCTCAAGTATCACTTCAAGAAAATATGGCTCTAACATCGAACTTTACTAAAAAAGAGGTGTCAGAGGCAATTTCCCAGATGGAGCATAGTTAAGCGCCTGGTCCTGATGGGTTTCCAGCTAAATTCTACCAGATTTTTTGGGAGGTGGTCAAATCCGATTTGATGGCTTTGTTCTCCCAATTATAGCAGGGGGAATTACCTCTTTTTAAGTTGAACTTTGGGGTAATCACTCTCCTGCCCAAAAAAGAGGATGCGTGTCGTATTGAGCAGTATAGGCCTATTTGTTTACTTAATGCGAGCTTTAATTTTTTTACCAAAGTGGGAACGAATCGTGTTTCGTCAATTGCTCACAAAGTTATCAAACCTACCCAATCCGCGTTTATTCCAGGTCGTAACATTTTAGAGGGGGTAGTCGTTCTACACGAAAATAATCACGAGTTGAAAACAAAAAAAACTTGATGGTGTTATTTTCAAATTTGATTTTGAAAAAGCATATTATAAAATGAAGTGGTCTTTCTTGCAGCAGGCCCTTATAATGAAGGGGTTTGATCCTAAGTGGTGTGACTGGGTTAGTCGTTTTGTTCAAGGAGGGAGCGTTGGTGTGAGGGTGAATGATGATATTGGTCATTACTTTCAAACACTAAAAGTGATTCGTCAAGGGGACCCTATGTCGCATGTGCTTTTTAACATTGTTGTGGATATGTTGGCTATCCTCAATACTCGAGCTAGTAATGATGGACAAATAGGATCCTTGATACCACATTTGGTGTATGGAGGTATCTCTATTCTCCAATATGCGGATGATACGATTTTTTTCCTAGAAGATGATCTAGATAAGGCAGCCAATATGAAATTCATTTTGGGCTCTGTTTGAACAAATGTATGGGTTAAAAATTAATTTTCATAAGAGTGAGTTATATTGTTTTGGAAAAGCTATAGAGAAGGAAAATGAGTATAATACCTTATTTGGTTGTGAGATTGGCTCTTTACCGTTTAAGTATCTTGGTATTCCTATTAATTATAGGAAGCTCCTTAATAAAGAATGGAAGCCTGTGGAGGATCGTTTTGAGAGAAATTAGGGTCTTGGGCTAGGAAGATTTTGTCTTATGGTGATAGACTTGTTCTCATAAAGTCAGTTCTTGCTAGTATGCCTATGTTTTTACTATCTTTTTCTGCAATACCTGTTGGGGTTAGAAAGCGGTTGGATCTCTTTCGCAGTAGATTGTTTTGGCAAAGTGATCTACACAAAAGAAAGTATCATCTCTCCAAATGGAATATCAATTGTAGACCTAAGGATCAAGGAGGATTAGGTATTGAGGTTCTTGATGTTAAGAACAAATGCTTATTATCCAAATGGCTATTTAAACTTTTGCATGAAAAAGGGGTTTGGCAGGAGTTGTTATGCAACAAATATTTATTTGATAAATCCTTGTCTCAAGTGGAGGTAAAACCTACTCATTCACCTTTTTGGAAGGGTATTATGTCGGTGAAAAAGGATTTCTTCCAACGAGGATTTTTTAAGATAGGTAATGGTCTATCCACTCGTTTTTGGAAAGATATTTGGTTAGGAAATACCCCCTTGGCATCTTAATTCCCTGATTTATTTAATATTGTGAGGGATAAAAATGTGTTAGTGTCAGATGTGTTGTTACATACACCTCTTAATATTACTTTTCGAAGGAATCTGGTTGGGGAGAGATGGGAAGCATGGCTGCGTCTAGTCCGATGACTTATGAGAATTAATCTGAACAATGATGATGATAAATTTGTTTGGGGCCTTTCTGTTTCCGGCGTGTTCTCTGTTAAATCTATGTACACTGACGTTTTGCATGGTCATACCCCTTTTCTTCATAAATATCTTTGGAAATTAAAAGTTCCTTTGAAAATAAAAGTTTTTATGTGGTTTCTGCAGCGTAAAGTGATACTAACAAAGGACAATTTGATTAAACGAAATTGGGTTGGGTCTAACAAATGTGTGTTTTGTGACAATGAAGAGACTGTTGAACATCTCTTTATTCATTGTATTTTTGCTAAGCATATTTGGAGGTTGATTCATTTCACGTTTAGCATAGCTCAACCGGTGAGTGTTGATCATATGTTTGGTAATTCGCTGCAAGGGGTAGATAAGAAAACTAAAGCGCACATTCAAATTGGAACTTGTGCTTTTGTCTGGGCTCTTTGGAATTGTAGGAACCATGTTGTTTTTAACAAGACAAGAGGTGCTCATTTTTTGCAGGTGATTCACAAGGCCACATACTGGATTCACATGTGGTCCTTCCTCCTGCCGTTGGAGCAGCGGGATCTTATGGATACTAGATGTACTCGTTTTATGGCGGTCGTTCAGGCTATCTACAATCAGGGTGGTTGGCTGCACACTAATAGGATTCAATGAATGCTTTTAGAATTTTGCGAGAGTTTCTTTGGTTGATTCTGTTGTCTATTTTGGAGGATGCGTAATTTGTAAACCTTGGTTTGTAACCTTTACTCTATCTTTTTTAATATAAAAAGCATCAGTTGTGTGCATCCTGCGATGCTGAGGCTGGGGCTAGACTCCCATTTCAAAAAAAAGACCAAGGATGGCTCTGCCAAAGGGAAGGACCTTGTGATTTTTGTCACATCCTCCATGGGAAAAGAGCAGATTAATGTGCTTAAGGACATCGGCCCGGAGTAACCTATTGTGTTTGACCATGCCATGTATTTTCTTGCATTTTTAGATAAAGAATGTATATTAATATCGAGGAGATACAAATTACATCAATCTTCTCCAACAACACAATAAGTAGAACCATTACGGATGCACACATCCGAAAGACAATAAGAAGAAGAAATAAAAAGAAAAGTCCCGCTACAGAGTTACAGTCCTTGCATCAGCCATACAAACCACCACCAAAACAACACCTGATGTCCAATTCTTCAAAAGCAACGTCTTCAAGAAGAACATTCCCAGGCACAACCAATTAAGGCCACAACTTTAGTTTTCACCCTAAAGATAATCGTCGCTCTTAAAGCAATGTCTCCAGCTAGACCTATGTCAGGCACAACCAATTAAAGCCAGACCTTGGATTTTCACCCTGGAAGGTAGGATTTTGAACTTCCCATGTGTTATCGCCCCCGCTTACATACTGCTGTCATGATTCCTCAAACTCCAAGTCATTTCCTCATCGACGCAAAGGCTCCAATCACCATTGCTAGTCCTCCAATCTCAGCTTCCATGTCATTCTTCGCCTCTAACTTCACCATGGAGTTGTCTATGATGGCAACAGAAGCAGAGCTTCGCGCCGTCCTTGCATTGCGACCGAATCCCACCCAATCCAGCAATCTTGAGGTATTAACGCACATGGGAGATCGCCGGCGGAGCCTTCTGGAACCCAACAATTTAGCCAGATCAAAGAGGACTAACGTCAACAGATCTTCGTCATTACACGAGTTAGAACCCTAGGGCCACCACCATTATTAGAGCACACCGGCAGACCCCCACGCCGTCGGTCGGGGCAGAAAAGGTCGGTCGAAGAAGCCACCCCGAAGTCAGCATCACTTCGACCTCCAACTCGTCGCCCCGGCTACGCCCTCCAGCGGGTTGGCATCGGAGAAGATAGCAGCACCGTGCACAACTGCAGAGAGCACCATCCCAGGCTGGATAGTCCAGCTCGGATCAGCCCAGATCGGATTAGAGCGGTCGTCGTCGGCACGCCGCCGTCTCCTCGCCGCCCTCCTGGCTTCTTACCGCAGCAGACGACCGCCGCCGACTCCCTGCCAAGGGCCGACGCGCCGCCGCCATGGCCATTTCTCGCACCTGTGCCGCCAATCCGGGCCCCCGCGCCAGAGGAACCCAACAGCCGCGCTTCCCCCCACCTACCGCCTTCGATGGCCAGGGCGTGACCACCACAACCGGTGCCTGTGGCAACGGCCGAAGGGAGAGAGGGACGGGCGGCGCTCGCTCGCTAGCTAGGGTTTGTCGCCTTCGGAGCCGCCCTCGCTCGAGCGGCCCAGGAGGTCCTTTGCGTGCGTCTTCTCCTGCCCGGTGCTTTCCGTCTAAGAGAAATCACTTTCAATGTATTTTCTTGCATGTGGTATAATCCCCGCTCTTGTTTAGAGATTCATTTGGGTGTCAAGCAAAAATGCTTCCGAGAACACACAACGTCACGACCATTGTAAAACTATATTATTTGGGTTTCCTTGATTTTTTGCCCTAATTTCGTCTATTAATGTACCCGAAAACATGACTCCTTGGGGGTTTACTCACCCATTTTCTAATCAATGTTGTTATCATGCGGCAATCATGAAAATCCCATTGTGATATTTGCCGCTCTGCCGTACCTAAACATTTGGTTTGTTTAATCATATTGTTCATTTTATTATGAATAGAAAAGGTTGGAAAAGATTCAGGGTCCTGTGTAAACCAATGCCATATAAAGAATGATGTCAACAAGTGAAACAAGGCACAAGATTATTGTTGCCATTTTTATCATCGTGGGAAGAGTCTTCATTTTGCATTTCAGTACATTTAAATATTTTCATTTTTTTTCAGTTTTTAATTCCATGGGTTTTCATTCCCATTGTTTCAGTGCGTTATTCTTTCTTCAGTGTTCAGTGACTCATTCTATAGTCCTCACTCACTTCTCTTCAGTCACCCGGCGTCTCATTTCTTCAGTTTTTTTTATTTTTCTTTGTTCAGTCTCTCAGTCTACAAAAACCCTTCAATACTCATTGTTCGTTTCAGTATATTATTTTAATCTTCAGGGTTCAGTGTAGTACATTTCCCTCTTCATTTTCCACTCAATTTAGTTCTTTTATGTAGTCTGACTCATCAGTCCATAATTCATGTGTCTTAAGTTTCGTCATTCTCTAAGCTTTCTTCCTAATTTAATGAGTTCTTTTATTTAGCCATGAGCCCCCTCCCATACCGTGGCGTTGCCTGATCGAAGCAGCAAAGGAGTGGATTACGAAAGCTTGGAACCAGTTTTTGTTTGCCATGATCATGCATACGGCAAAGGTTAACACCGCAAAGATAAAATTTTGTTATGGCTGACCCCTCAAAGCTGGCTAGAGGACGAGACTAAAATCATCTAGGGTTTTCCTCTAAATCATGCGGCCGAGTTTCGGGTACCCCCAACCCCCCGTGTGGTTGTACTCATGTTATATGATCATGGGTGTACTAGGAAATTAGTGCATAGTTTTGATGTGCCAGTTCCGTTCAGAAAACATGAGTACGTGTACTTTTAGTTGGGGCCGAAATTTATTGGAGTTCCAACAGATATGCGGACACTCCGGAGCAAAACATATTTTTTGTACTCCCAAAATTATTCAAATTAGAGTATAAAAGTATGAAGTATCGTAAGCACTCTTTCACCTCGAAACAGGCTTTCGCCCCGCTTTATAAATAAAGCAACCACACAACATCCATACAGAGTACCATAACCAACACTCTAGCCCAACTCAAGTACAACCTGCTGGGGCAACAGCCAAAACAATGCCCAAAAAAGGAAGAGAAAGAAAGAAAAGGGCGGAGGGGGGGTGGAGTGGGTAGAGAGATGAGAGAACCGCCCCACAGACCGGGGGGGGGAGGAAGGTGCCTCAGGGGGGCACCGGGGAAGCGATGCGGCGCGCGGTAGCAAGCAGTCTGTCGATGTAGCCATCTAGCCGTGCCCTGTCCCGCTGCCTACAGAGTGGGTACCACTGCTGCAACAAAGCCAAACATTTAAACAAGGAGTCAGATGCACGTCGCAAGAAAATCTTCTCAATCACCATCTTATTGCGCGTCGTCCACAGGGACCACATCAACACCGCGAACACCAACCAGAAGAGGCGGGAGCCCCCGCCGGTCCGGTGTGCCCGATCCTCCAGGAACTCACCAAGGTCCGAGGCCTGCCATGCCGGCCCAAGTGCCTCATAGGCGAAGTTCCATACAAATCGGGCAGCGGGACACACAAAGAAGATGTGAGTACTAGACTCCGGACATCTACAGAGGGGCAAAGCCCATCCCCAGGGCCGTGACGCTTCGCCACTTCCAGCCCGGACGGCAATCTATCCCGTAACAGTTGCCAGACGAAGATCTTAATCTTCAGCGGGAGAGGAGCTTTCCAGAGTGGTAACTCCCATACACTAGTTGGCCCAGCAAACTGGGCCCTATACGCCGATTTGACCGAGAAGGCCCCCGAGGGGGCCAAAGACCAGGTTACCTGATCAGGCCCCCCCCCCCCAGAAGGGCCTCAGGCAACTCATCCCTAAGCGCTGCCCACTCAGCGGTCTCGGCCGGTCCAAAGGTGCGACGGAACAAGATGTTCCACCCGTCGTTCTGGAACGCCGCCGCTACCAACTGGGTGGGCTCAGCGCAGATAGCGAAAAGTCGTGGGAACTCCAGCTGCAGGGCCCGCTCCCGAAGCCAGGGGTCCAACCAGAACATGGTCCCTCTGCCATCTCCAAGGGTGAATCTAGCGCCCTTCCTAATGTTCTGTTTAATCGCTTGGATGGATCTCCAGAACAGAGATCCCTCCTGACGATCGCAAGCCAAGAGGGGTCGGCCCTGAAGGTACTTGGCTTTAACAAGCTGAAGCCAAAGGACCCCCTCCTCTCGTAGGATGCGCCAGACCCATTTCAGCATGAGAGCCACATTCATCTTCCGAAACGCGAGAAGACCTATGCCCCCGAAATCTTTGGGGGCGCACACATCTGCCCACTTGACCATGTGATATTTCTGGCGACCTTTAACATCCTGCCAGAAGAAGCGCGAGAGCTCCTTGTCAAAGGCGGCGTGAACTCCCTCAGGCAGTGAGTAAATCCCCATCACATAGGAGGGGATACTAGCCAGGCAGGCCCCTATAAGGGTGGACTTGCTTTCCTTAGAGGTAAAGCGTCCGCGCCAGGGTTCTGCCTTGTGTCTCACCCTCTCCATCGTGGGCTCGAGGTCCCTGATGAGGATCCTCGAGTCGCTCAAAGGCACCCCCCAGATAGTTAACAGGGAAGGCGGTCAACCTACAATTGAGGTTGTCTGCTATCCGCGCTGTTGGTCTTCCGGGGGATATCCGAGGACTACCACCTCGCTCTTCTCGAAGTTAATCTTTAGGCCTGACATGGCCTCAAAGCACAGTACCAGGAACTTGAGGTTAATGATATCCAACTCCGAGCCCTCCACCATGATCATAGATGCAGATGGGTGACCCTCCCCCTGGGATGAGGTGACCAACAACCCCTGATATGTGCCCGGCCATCCTAGCTTCATCTAGGATAGCCGCCAGGGCATCAACGGCTAGGTCAAACATGATGGGGGAGATAGGGTCCCCCTGCCTCACCCCACAGGAGGAACTAAAATATGGGCCAATAGCCCCGTTTATGTTGATCGCAGTATTGCCACTCATGACGAGTTGCATGATCCACGTGATGAAACGCCCATCAAAGCCACGCCGTTGGAGGACCTGACGAAGGAAAGACCAGTCTAGACGATCGTACGCCTTCTGGAAATCTAACTTCAGAAACACCCCTTTGTGGTGCCGAACCTTGACCTCATTAACAATCTCATGAAGCGCAAGGATCCCATCGTGGATAAAGCGTCCCTTGAGGAATGCAAACCGAAAGGGGTGAGTAATACGCTCAGCAACTGGTGCCAAGTGTTGGGAATATGCCCTAGAGGCAATCATGTATGATGTAATTCCCACTGTATTCATAAAGTTATTAAGTTGTCCTTGTTTTGAACATCTGATATATGTCATTGAATATGTGATTCGATTGTGGAACTATATATTCATGTTGTTCATACTAGATTGTCCTTAGTCGTTAAGGTTGTGCTGGACACACACCCTAGACTAATGTGAGTGTTGGCTGATGACACGGTTCCACTTGTCATGGGCATGGTGATGCCATTCCAACGTTCACGGACTTGGCTAAAGAGTTTAGCAAGTTGGACTGACCCACATTGAGATGCAACGATCAAGTCGTCATTTGCATGTCTCAATCAATGTAATCCTTAGACCTGAGGTTGTCGCACAATCCGAGTTGTGGATCACCGACTTAGGTTCTGTCAAACGTTGTTCTGTGACAAGGCAACTATAAAGGCAGAGTTTGGGTCGAATGAGAAGCAAGCTGCGTGATGTGGATAATCAAGATGGGATTTTGCCCCTCCTAATGGAGAGATATTCTCTGGGCCCTCTCGAGTGATATGATTCAGGAAGCATGGCCATGCGCGACTCAGTTAAGTGTTAACTGTGTCGGTTGACTAAGAGTTAGTCAGATGAATCACATGTCACAGATCGAGAAGAGAGTTGAGCTATTTAAGGGATGACGATAAATCGCCTATAGCTCGACAAGGTATATCGTGAGGCAAAAGGGACTAAGATGAATATCACATTGAAAGGTATGTCGTCATGACTCAATGGTACTTGGGAGTCGGCACGTTCTGCTAGGAGCCGCTACCGATTGATCGATTGGGAGTTGGACTCCAATCGTGTCCAAGTCGCCATGAGCTTGCAGGGTGGCACACTTAAGAGCGGGAGCAAGTATTGGTTGGGTTGGACCCGAACCGGAAATGGACTGAGTTAGTGAGTCGGACTCACAGAGGGAATGGGCCACAAGTGTTGTGCAGCCCATTACCATACGCTATATAAAGAGGGGCGCAGGTTGCCCAACGGGCACGTTTAGTCCACTCTCCCATGCGTTGGGAACCCTAGCCCCACTCAGTCCAGCCGTCGCACCAGACCTAGCAGTCTGCCGTCGGAGCTCCCCCTCGTACGTGTGGATACCGGCAGGGGTGTTGTACGTTCAGCACTTCGACGTTCGAGGGATTGGATCGGCCGGACCGGATCGTGGGACTCCACTGCCCCGACGCGCTTCACCGATAATCCGCAACCGCGCGTCTAGTGGTAATCATCGTGGCTTTCTACCTCGGATAGATCTTGGAAGCATCGCGTAGGAAAAGTTATTGTTTATCTCTACGCGTTCCAACAGTGGTATCAGAGCGGTAGCTTCTGGTATTAGGCCCGAGATCCGTACATATGTGATATGTAGTTAGCGTTAGATGTGATCTAATTGCTGTTTTGGTGGTCGGTCTATGAGATAGATCGGTTTTGTACAAGGTTGATTGGATCAATCGTACTCGGGGTTAATGGATGATCTGGTTTCCGTGATCATACTGCTAAGGTCGTGGAACAACTTACCCCTACCGTAGCGCCTTAGATGTCGTTGCGAGTTCACAACGCCGGCTTCACCCTGTCGTAGCGCCTTAGATGTCGTTGCGAGTTCACAACGCCGGTAGATATCGTATCTATGCATAACTTGTTTTTGCAGGAAGTTGTGAATGGTATGGCTTATGTGCATGTGATGTGTGTAATCCATACATGATCTGCGTATCATGTTTGTGTCAGCCGGCTGGAGCCTAGGTGCTGTCATTTTATTGTATACCGGCCTGCGTGTCGGATTCTCTATGTAAATTTTCATTTACTAGCTAGTGTAGCTTGTTGGAGAACCCGGAAGACATGCAAGTCGATGTACAAGTCGGCTACATGGAGCAAGATGGCACGTGACAAAAGTTGGCACGAGTCGACTTGCAAGCTTTGTGGAGATGGAGATCACCATGAAGAGAGCCATACCATTTCACATTATAATTGCTTTATTTGTGTTATTGTTATGTCTCTATTTACCTCTATTTAGATAGTTGGTAGATTCTTTAATCCCTCAAAGAAGGTCTAGTTGGTCGCCCCGCCAGTGCTGCACCATCACAAGTCGGACATTCTTGGTAGTAGGCTCATAAAATTGAGGTGCTACCAATTCTCTCCGGTTAGGTGGGTTTGAGTCGGACTCTTACAAGCAGAAGCACTTGGTAATCTAGACGAGTCCATCACAACGGTTGTGGGGCTCGGGGCGAGGTAGGTTGGGAGCCGGGGCATGTGATGCCACCCAACTAACAGGAGTCGTATAGAGATACGATTGGCAAGGTGTTGCCTACCTAGATCACTTGACGGCTAGCGGTGATGCTAAAGCTCACTAGTCGGCTTGCTTTTTTAGGATCTTGAATCACTTAGCAACCATCGGAGGGATGTTGGTTCTAGTGGGAGCATAAGTATTAAAGCGTTTAATATGCCTGCTCTTTTATGAATACATGTCTTAAGTGTTTTTGCGTATTTTCTGTTGTAGATCAATGGCACCTAGCAACCTTCCTCAGTTGTCCGCGTTTGCGTTGAGGTCAATCCTAGAGAAAGATAAGCTTAATGGAACTAATTTCACCAACTGGTATCGTAATCTGAGGATAGTCCTCAAGCATGACAAGAAAGAACATGTTCTAGAAACTCCACTTCCAGATGAGCCTGATGACGATGCGACTGTCGCTGTCATGAATGCCTACCGTAAGGCTAGAGATGAGTCTACGGAAATTAGCTGTCTTATGCTTGCACACATGGAACTGGACTTGCAGCAGCAGTTCGAGAATGTTGAGGCCTACGATATGATCGAAAGCCTCAAAAGTATGTTCCAGGCTCATGCAAAGACTGAGAGGTATCAAGTCTCTCAAGCTTTGCTTGGCTGTAAGCTGAAAGACGGCGATCCACTGAGTCCGCATGTAATCAAGATGATTGGTTACATACAGTCTTTGGATCGGCTGGGCTTCCCAATTAACGAAGAGTTCGCTACTGATATAATTCTGAACTCTCTTCCTAGTGCGTATGGTTCGTTCATCTCGAACTACCATATGCATGGTATGGATAAGAGTATCACTGAATTACATGGGATGCTCAAAATGGCAGAGGCTGATATCAAGAAAGGCACCAGTCAAGTGTTGATGGTGCAGAATAAGGCTAAGTTCAAGAAGAGTTATTGGACTAAGAAGAAGAAGGATAAGTCAGGAGGTAGCACCCATGGCCCTGTCCAGAGTGCTCCCTCAAAGACTAAGCCTTCTCCTACAGCCGGAGCCAATTGCTTCTATTGCAAGCAAGATGGCCACTGGAAGAGGAACTGCACCAAGTATTTGGCTGACAGAGCCAAGAGTGGAGGTGTGACTTCCAACTCAGGTACGCTTGTGTGCAATGTTATAGACATTTATCTTGCTGATGCGCCTAATAGTTCTTGGGTATATGATACCGGATCAGTTATTCACATGTGCAACTCGTTGCAGGGACTGGTAAGAACTAGGAGCATGGCAAGAGGAGAGGTTGACATTCGGGTCGGCAACAAGGCGAGAGTCGCTGCGTTGGAAGTCGGCACGATGCAACTTCATTTACCTTCAGGATTTTTATTGGAACTAAATAATTGTTATTATGTTCCAGCGCTTAGTCGAAACATTATTTCCGCCTCATGTTTGATGAGACAAGGTTATGAGTCGAATATTAAGAATAATGGTTGTTCTTTATATTTTAAAGATATGTTTCATGGCTTTGCACCCGTTCAGAACGGGTTATTTATTTTAAATCTTGATAGTGAATCGGTCTATAACATAAATGTTAAAAGGTTGAAACCAAATGATCTGAATATGACTTACTTTTGGCATTGTCGGCTTGGTCATATAAGTTGGAAGCGCATGAAGAAGCTCCATGATGATGGACTTCTAACTTCGTTTGACTTAGAGTCATTAGAAACATGCGAATCATGCCTACTAGGCAAGATGACCAAGACACCTTTTGCAAGGAGTTGTGAAAGGGCGTCCGACTTGTTGGAACTAATACATAGTGATGTATGTGGTCCAATGAGCACGACAACCAGAGGTGGTTATGAGTACTTCATTACCTTCACTGATGATTTGAGTAGGTATGGATATATCTATTTAATGAAACACAAGTCGGAAGCCTTTGAAAAGTTCAAGGAATTCCAGAGTGAGGTACAAAATCAGCTCGGCAAGAAAATAAAGTTTCTACGGTCGGACCATGGAGGCGAGAACATGAGCCATGAGTTTGATGACCATCTAAAGAGTTGTGGAATAGTTCCTCAACTCACTCCGCCGGGTACACCGCAGAGAAACGGTGTATCGGAACGGAGAAATCGGACCTTGTTGGACATGGTACGATCAATGATGAGTCGGACAGATCTACCTTTATCATTTTGGGGTTATTGTCTAGAAACTGCAGCTTTCACACTAAACAGAGTACCATCAAAGTCAGTAGAGAAGACACCACATGAGATGTGGACTGGTAAAAAGCCAAGTTTGTCTTTTCTTAAGATTTGGGGTTGTGAGGCATTTGTCAAGCGGCTTCAGTCGGACAAGCTCACGCCGAATTCGGATAAGTGTATTTTCGTGGGGTACCCGAGGGAAACCTTGGGGTACTACTTCTACAACCGGGAAGAGGGCAAAGTGTTTGTCACTCGGAATGGTGTTTTCCTTGAGAAAGAGTTTCTCAGTCGGGAAGTCAGTGGGAGCACAGTGCAACTCGAAGAAATTCGAGAGGAACCGGCTAGGGGCGAGTCGGCGAACGCCTTGGAGGCTGAGCCGGTCGTGGTACCTACACCGGTAACAGCACCTGAACCACGGAGATCTGCCAGATTACAAAGTGCTCGAGATGTTTTACTGTTAGACAGTAATGAGCCGGCAACTTATTCGGAAGCGATGGTTGGATCTGATTCCGAGTCATGGCTTGGAGCCATGAGATCCGAGTTAAAGTCCATGGATGAAAACCAAGTTTGGAATTTGGTTGATCTGCCTGACGGTGCAAGACCCGTCGAGTGCAAATGGGTCTTTAAGAAGAAAATTGATATGGATGGAAATATTTCCGTCTATAAAGCACGACTTGTCGCGAAGGGGTTCCGACAGGTTCAAGGAGTTGACTACGACGAGACATTCTCGCCTGTAGCGATGCTTAAATCAATTCGGATCATGTTAGCCATAGCAGCCTATTTCGACTATGAGATATGGCAGATGGATGTCAAGACGGTTTTCCTTAATGGAAATTTGACTGAGGACGTGTATATGATACAGCCCGAAGGTTTTGTCGATCCGGCTAATGCTGACAAGGTATGCAAACTTCAGAAATCCATTTATGGGTTGAAGCAAGCATCTCGGAGTTGGAACATTCGCTTTGATGAGGTAGTCAAATCGTTTGGCTTCATCAAGAGCGATCACGATTCTTGTTTATACAAGAAGTTTAGTGGGAGCAAAGTAAACTTTCTAATCTTATATGTGGATGACATATTATTGATTGGAAATGATGTCATGATGTTGCAAGAAACCAAAGAGTCGTTGGAAAGGAGTTTCTCAATGAAAGATTTGGGTGAGGCGACTTACATATTAGGAATCAGGATCTATAGAGATAGATCAAGGCGGCTCATTGGATTGAGTCAGAGTACATATCTGGACAAAGTTTTGAAGAAATTCAAAATGGCAGAGTCCAAGAAGGGATTCTTACCGATTTCCCATGGCATAAAACTTAGCAAGACTCAGTGTCCTTCGACAACTGATGAGCGAAGTCAGATGAGTGTGATCCCGTATGCTTCGGCAATCGGATCCATCATGTATGCCATGATTTGTACTAGGCCAGATGTTTCCTATGCTCTAAGTTTTACGAGCAGATACCAGGCTGACCCTGGCGAAGCCCACTGGGCAGCGGTTAAAAACATCCTTAAGTATTTGAGAAATACTAAGGAAATGTTCCTAGTTTATGGAGGTGATGAGGAATTCAGTGTAAAGGGTTACACGGATGCAAGTTATCTCACCGACTCAGATGATTCTCGTTCGCAATCGGGATACGTGTTCGTAATGAACGGAGGAGCTGTGAGCTGGAAGAGTTCCAAGCAAGATATGGTGTCTGCATCTACAACAGAGGCTGAGTATATTGCTGCCTCAGAGGCGGCAAAGGAAGCTGTTTGGATCAGGAACCTCCTGATTGATCTTGGTGTGGTTCAGGGCGCGTCCAATCCTTTGGACGTATATTGTGACAACAATGGTGCTATCGCACAGGCCAAGGAACCTAGACAACACCAGAAGAACAAACATATACTCATGCGGTACCACCTCATTCGCCAGTTTGTCGAACAAGGTGATATCAAGTTATGCAAAGTACACACGGATGCAAACATTGCAGATCCGTTGACAAAGGCGCTACCACAGCCTAAGCATGAGGCGCACACGAGAGGTATGGGCATTAGATGCCTAGGCATATGATGCCAGGATGATTGACTCTAGTGCAAGTGGGAGACTGTTGGGAATACGCCCTAGAGGCAATCATGTATGATGTAATTCCCACTGTATTCATAAAGTTATTAAGTTGTCCTTGTTTTGAACATCTGATATATGTCATTGAATATGTGATTCGATTGTGGAACTATATATTCATGTTGTTCATACTAGATTGTCCTTGGTCGTTAAGGTTGTGCTGGACACACACCCTAGACTAATGTGAGTGTTGGTTGATAACACGGTTCCACTTGTCATGGGCATGGTGATGCCATTCCAACGTTCACGGACTTGGCTAAAGAGTTTAGCAAGTTGGACTGACCCACATTGAGATGCAACGATCATGTCGTCATTTGCATGTCTCAATCAATGTAATCCTTAGACCTGAGGTTGTCGCACAATCCGAGTTGTGGATCACCGACTTAGGTTCTGTCAAACGTTGTTCTGTGACAAGGCAACTATAAAGGCAGAGTTCGGGTCGAATGAGAAGCAAGCTGCGTGATGTGGATAATCAAGATGGGATTTTGCCCCTCCTAATGGAGAGATATTCTCTGGGCCCTCTCGAGTGATATGATTCAGAAAGCATGGCCATGCGCGACTCAGTTAAGTGTTAACTGTGTCGGTTGACTAAGAGTTAGTCAGATGAATCACATGTCACAGATCGAGAAGAGAGTTGAGCTATTTAAGGGATGACGATAAATCGCCTATAGCTCGACAAGGTATATCGTGAGGCAAAAGGGACTAAGATGAATATCACATTGAAAGGTATGTCGTCATGACTCAATGGTACTTGGGAGTCGGCACGTTCTGCTAGGAGCCGCTACCGATTGATCGATTGGGAGTTGGACTCCAATCGTGTCCAAGTCGCCATGAGCCTGCAGGGTCGCACACTTAAGAGCGGGAGCAAGTATTGGTTGGGTTGGACCCGAACCGGAAATGGACTGAGTTAGTGAGTCGGACTCACAGAGGGAATGGGCCACAAGTGTTGTGCAGCCCATTACCATACGCTATATAAAGAGGGGCGTAGGTTGCCCAACGGGCACGTTTAGTCCACTCTCCCATGCGTTGGGAACCCTAGCCCCACTCAGTCCAGCCGTCGCACCAGACCTAGCAGTCTGCCGTCGGAGCTCCCCCTCGTACGTGTGGATACCGGCAGAGGTGCTGTACGTTCAGCACTTCGACGTTCGAGGGATTGGATCGGCCGGACCGGATCGTGGGACTCCACTGCCCCGACGCGCTTCACCGATAATCCGCAACCGCGCGTCTAGTGGTAATCATCGTGGCCTTCTACCTCGGCTAGATCTTGGAAGCATCGCGTAGGAAAAGTTTTTGTTTATCTCTACGCGTTCCAACACCAAGCGCATCGCACACACCTTAGAGAAGATCCTCTGGATGACATTTATCACCGTGATGGGCCTAAACTGGCGGATGTCCGTGGCCCCTACTACTTTCGGGATCAGGGTCACCACACCATAATTTAGCCGCGACATGACAAGAGTACCAGTATAGAATTCCTGGAACATCGGCATGATCACCTCTTGCAAGGTCTCCCAAAAGGTTTGGAAGAAGGCCACTGGGAGTCCATCCGGCCCTGGGGCCGAATTAACTCTCATCTCCCTCACTGCCCGTCGAACCTCCTCCGGAAGAAACGGAAGATGCAATTGTGCGTTTTCCTCCGGCGAGACAATAGCCCCAAGGGACCAAGTCTCCTCCGCCAAGGCCACTCCCGATCGGGGGGTAGCGGTAAAAAACTCCTTGTAGAAGGAGTAGATATGGGAGGACAAGGCCGCCTCTGTCTCCAGGAGCGCCCCGTCATCCCAGAGAAGGGGGATGGAACACCGCCGCCGCCTTCCATTGGCAATGGCATGGAAGTACGCCGTGTTGGAATCTCCTTTCATGATCCAGTTCTGGCGACTCCGTTGCCGCCAGAACACCTCCTCACCCTTGTAGATCTCCATAAGGGAGGCCTCCAGGGTATACCGTATGGACCACTCATCAGCGGCCAGATCTAAAGATTGAATCTGGCCAAGGAGGGCATCTTTGTTCCTACGTATCTCCGCACCTAGATTAGCCCGCCAGCCCCGCATGTATTGACGGACGCTTTTGGCACAAAAGTGCCACACATCTATCACATTATACATGCGAGGGGGGGAGGCAGCAGCCGCCAACCACTTAGCCCGAACTGCTTCCACAAAGCCTGGTTGACCAAGCCGGAACTCCTCGAAGTGGAAGCGGTTCTGTCTGGGCGCCGCTACCCCCCCGGACGTCAGGATCAGGGGGGAGTGGTCGGAACCTACCCGCGTAATGGCCCGTAAGAAGCACAGCGGGAAAGCCGCCTCCCACTCCACCGAGACAAGAACCCGATCCAATACACTGCGGATAGGTAAGCACTCTTTCAGAAAAGTCATAAGCGCGTATGAGCACTGACAGACGTGTATATTTACCATGCCATCCAGAACCGGTACTCTAGTTGACATGCCACTTGATCTTTGAATAACCCCGGCCGTTTGCGTGCCAGTGTTTATTTGCTTAATGCCAGTGCTCATAGGTCAGCTCCCGCCCAATGTCGCCGTCGCCACCGCCGGCAGAGCAGGCCCTGCATAAAATCCGGTGGTTGTATCTGGGCAAGCATGCCAAACGGACTAGCAACATACACTACCGTACCGTGGGCCGTCCATGATGGGACTCCGCAGGTTAGGAACTGATAGCAGATTAGTATTTTGGTTTGGAAATAAAGCTGATCTGTGTTTTATTCGAATCCTGAAACCAGCAGCCAGGCAAACAAATTGAATACCATACAATGAAGAAAAAGCAGAGCGGCATCAACCCACACGCGGTCTCGATTGTCCTCCAGGCCAACTCATGACAGCGACTTACATACAAGATTTTTCCTCGATCCAGAACAGATTAGCTAGCGCCTAGCGGCCCATCGGCTGCATGCCGGGCGCGCGGCGGACGCCTCCGTTGCCGCGCTCGACGTTGAGCTGCCAGCCGATGTCGGGGTCGAAGCCGCGGGCCTTGAGCTCCCTGTACTCCTGGCAGAGCGCGCATGGCTCGCAGCAGAAGTTGACGCAGCAGTCGCAGCAGGGCTCGTCGGGGAGCTCGTACTGGGCGCGCAGCTTGGCGCGGTAGGTGCAGGAATAGACCCACTGGCAGGTCCACCCCGTCAGCAGCGCCATGAGCACGTAGAGTGTTCCGGCCGACACGCAAGTCGTGGAGCCCCTGTCCACGATCTCTGCCACCTTGCCGAAGGTGATGCACGGGCACCAGCACGTCACGCAGCCTGCAAGAAATCCGTTTGTATAAGAGATGTGCTCATGGAGAAGAGTAAGACATGCAGTCATGCGTGGTCACGAGGGAGCGTACAGAGGCCGCAGTCGTCGCCGCAGTCACAGAGACCGGAAGACCAGACGGCGCCGTGGCCGGCGCGCGCGCGCGGCGGCGTGCTGACGGGAAAGCCGGTGGCCGGCTCGGGACCAGGCTTCATCTCGATTTGTATGGATCGTCGGACAGGAAGATATATGAGGTGTCGCTAGCTGTTGACTTTTGCTGCGATGGGTTGCAGCGGAGGGCTGGTTTTATATAGAGCCGGGAATGAAGCCGTATCATGCCAAGTCATGCCGAGAGAACTCCATTGGTAGGTGCGTGCGCTGTTAACGTTTTAAGGTGACAGCTACTCCCTCCGTTTCGTATTAGATGACTCCCACCTAAATGTATCTAGATATATTTTAGTACTAGATACATCTATTTGAGAGTCATCTAATATGGAACGGAGGGAGTAGCTGCCATGAAAACTCAAGCCGGACGGAAACCTAGCCGCCACCTCCCTCCCGAGCCGCCCCCTCCAGGCGACTCCGGGGGGCGCCCCCACCTCCCTCCCTCCCGAGCCCCTCCTACCCCCCTGACCCTGCCGTCGCTGCCGCCCGTCGCCGGCGGTGGTGGCGGCGCCCCCGTCCCCGACGGTGGGCAGGGGAGATGCTCCGCGGCGGCGCTCCATGGAGGCGGTGGAGAGCCGACGGTGGGCATGGGGCGGCGCGGCCTAGGGCCGGCGCTTGAGCCTCCCGGCGGGAAGGTGGTACGGCGGGGGTGCTGCATCGCCGGCGGGCGCCTGGATCAGATCCGGGAATCGCTTGGGGACGCGGGGATTTGATGCCCGATGATCTTGGGTATCGGATTCGGCCTTGGCCGGCCGTGGTAGTCTGGCTACGACCTTGGTCTCGTCGGCGACCTAGTGTTGGACAATGGTCTACCCCTTCTATGATGCTTTCCTGCTGGGAGTGGCTTCGCGGTGTCGGGTCGCGAGGCTAAAGAATAATGGCGGTGGTCCTAGGGTTTCCTGTCGCGCGAAGATGAAGATCATGATGTAGATCCTCTTTGATCAAGCCGGGGTGTCGACCGAAAGGCTCCGCCGGCGACTCCCATAGGCAACGCCTGGAGATTGCTGGATCGGTGGAATTTGGTCGTAATGCTCAGTCATCGAAGGCGAGATTGGAGGACTAGCAACGGTGTTCGGAGTCTTTGCATCGATGGAGAACTGGCTTGGAGTTACAAGATTCGTGGCATCTGTATGTCAGAGGGGGAGACAATATGCGTGGAGTCTAAAGTCCTACCTTTCAGGGTGAAAACCCAAGGTCTGAACTTAATTGGTTGTGCCTGGCACTGGTCTTCTTGGAGCCGTTGTTTTGAGAGCGAGGATTATCTTCAGGGTGAAAACCCAAGGTCTGGCCTTAATTGGTTGTGCCTGGCACCGTTCTTCTTGGAGACGTTGCTTTCGAAGACTTGGACGTCAGCTGTTGTTTAGGTGGTGGTTGTACGGATACCGCGAGGATTGTAACCCTGTAGCGGGACTTTTCTTCTTTTTTATTTCTTCTTTTTATTGTCTTTCGGCTGTGTGCATCCATTACGTTGTTGCAGAGGCCGGGTGTAATTTGTATCTCCGCAATATTAATATACTTCCCTTTATCAAAAAAAAAAAAAATGAAAACTCAAGCCCAGAAGTCTTAACACTCAAGTATCTTTCTCGTTTGATCCGATCAATTCCTTTTTCAGATGTGAGATCCCATCAATTCTCTAGCTGTTATTAAAGTAGTACATACGCATTTCTTCTTCTGTTTTCTTTTAATCTGTTTCGACCGTTCGAGACAGAAATAAGCTCGATCGATCGGCTGTTGAGGCCTCAAGTTTCGCCTATGTACGTGAGCGCTTGTTTTATTCCTCGATCATTGGTTTAATTGGCTGGTTATGTACGTATGCCTTATGATTGTGCTCCCAGCCTCTTACTCTCACGTCTCGGGCTTCCGTGTAACCCCTACTCTAATTCTTTGTATATGCAGGAGTTTCAACAGAATTTTGAAATGTTTTACTCCCTCTAATCCGAATTAAGTGTCGGAAAGAGTGTGCAAAAACCTGTACGGGAGTAGTTGTATTTACACGATACTTATAGGGGATCGGAGAGGGTACTATTTTCTGTTACTTGTTTTTTTTTAGCTTGAAACATATATAGGTACCAACATAAGGTTTAAAAATTACAAAAATATATGTGTGTACATATGTGCAAGTTAATAAGGTGCACCACATAGATGAAAAATTAAAATATCTAAAAAATGCAGCATTTATTTGCAAGTTATTTTGAATAAAATTAAATAGTACAATCTAAAACCTGACATGGAGTCATATTATGGGCATACTAACATTCCATAAAATCTCATAAGATCACACAAAAGTATAAGTACACTTCGTTCACAATTGGAAACATCTCCAAGGATGTTTACTAAATTTCAACTCAAACTTCTAACTCGTTACACCATTTAATACCTTCCATCACTTTCATTGCAAATTGTGCACACAATCCTTTGTATTTTTATTAGAAATTAAAATTAAATCCTAGCTTTTATTATCAGTTCTCTTTTCCTTTTATAAATAGCTAAGTAATTCACCTTAGTGAAGTAACTTGATAAAATAATTCTCACTTATATCCATCAGTTTTGGTGCAATATCTAACTACATGCATATCATTGTACCACTTTTAACTTTATAGAAAATTTCAACTACTTGTAAGGTTTGTATAAAAATTTATGTACTTATAGGAATTTATAAGGTTAAAATTACATACAAATATATTTTTGAGTGCCTACTTACAAGTTTAGTGTGGGGATCCCGTACAGAAAGACCACTAATGTAGACATTCTTGACCTCATGAAACACACAGGTTTCCCGCCGAGATGGCATGCTTGGGATTCCCTCATTTGGTCTACCTCCACGTCACAGTGGTACTCAATGGGATCCCAGGAAAGGAAATAAGGCATGGTCAAGGTCTAAGCAAGGCGACCCGCCTTCCTACTTTTTGACCTAGCAATTGACACATTGGGGAGAATCCTTAAGCTGGCTACTACAACGGGTCTGCTTCAGCCTCTTCCGGGTTGTATCAAAAAGTCAAGTGTATCCATGTATGCCGCTAACGCCCTTATTTTCCTAACACCGACGATGCTCAGGACATTTCCAATGTTTTGGCAGCTCTGCGGAACTTTGGGGATGTCACGGGTTTGTTCACCAATGTGGCCAAGAGCTCGGTAGCCCCTATTAGATGCCAACACATCGACATCATGGAATTCTTGTAAAATTTCCCTGTTGCGATGGCCGACTTCCCCCTTAATTATTCGACGCTTCCACTCATCTGAGAAGACTTCACAAGGTGTACCTTAAGCAATATGTCGATAAGGCTACCACTAAACTGAATCCCCGGAAGGCCAAGTTTCTATATCGAGCCAGATGCACGAGGTTGGTAAAATTGGTTCTGACCATAATGCCAATTTTCTTTCTTGTGGCTATTAAGGTGGACAAGGGAACCCTAAAGGTGCTGCCAAGATCAGCACGGGAATGTTATGGGCCTACAGTGAAACGGTTAGCATGGGGAAATGCAAAGTTGGTTGGACAAAGGTGTATCGTCCAAAGAAGATGGGAGGTCTTGAGATCGTGGATCTCGAGAAGCTTGCCAGAGCTTTGCGCCTCTGTTGGTTGTGGTACGAATGGGTGATTCCTGACAAATCTTGGGTTGGGCTTGAAACTCCAAATGTCCAGACGGATAGGGATCTATTCAACGCATCCACCAACGCCACGATATGGGATGGTAAGACATCATCCTTCTCGAGCTCCTTGTGTCTAAATGGGGTCACCCCCAGATTGGTTGTGCCAATGATTTTCGTTGTATCCAGAAGAAGAGGAGATGTGTTCACGATGCTATTGCTAACCATACTTGGATGGCCGATATTTCATTTGAGTTTTTCACCATGGAACAAACTGAGCAATTCATCAAACTTTGGGAGCTCCTGCGGGGGATCAATCTGGTCCTGGCGCCGAAGATTCCATCATTCGGAACAAATGAAAAGTACTCAGCAGGTTCAACCTATAAGGCGCAGTTCTTAGGGCCCACTCATTTGGTCTGTACTCCCCCCCCCCCCCCAAAATTGCAGTTTCTTCGCCCGGTTGATGGTTCGGAACATACTCTGAACTTCTGAACGCCTTGCTATTCTGAGATGGCCTCACACTATTAGCTTTGCAGATTCTAGCCTCAGACGGCCGGACACATTCTTTTCAAATCCCGCTATTCCAAGCATATATGACATGTTGCTAGTTCGTGGCTTTCCTGTCCCGGCCTCGCGCAAAGCTTAGATTTAACTAGAGCCATGGTCCTGTAATACTGGCAAGATTTGGCTTTGGTGCCATCAGCTCACCCAAGGGCCTGAAAACGGCCATAACGTTGATTACTTGGGAGTTTTGAATGGAAAGGAATGCTAGAATGTTCAGCAACAAATTGGCACCGACAAAGCCTTCTTGAGAAGATCAAAGACGAAAGCAGGAACTTGATCCTCGCAGGCAACCGGCGGAAGTTTTATTTTGAGTTCCGTTTTCCTATCTTTGCAATCATGGCCTTTTAATATTTTGCTTAGGCCGTTTCATATTTGCTTCTTCAAAAAAATTGCCCTTTGTTAAAAAAAAGATAGACCCATACACATAGGACGACCGGCCAGCTCCAAACATCGTAGGAGCGGGTGTACTTTGGAACAGGCTTTTCATTCTCCTAGAAAAGTCAAAAGCGCCTATGACCACAGACAGACGTGTAGGGAAAATGACATTCAGAACCGGTACTCCAGTTGACATGACACTAGATATTGAATATCCCTAGCTGTTGTCGTGTACCTGCCGGTGATTAGAGCCGTGCTTGTTTAATGCTAGTAGTACTTATCGTGTTGATGACAGGATTACTACCCGGTCAGCCCCGCCCATTGACCAATGATCACCGGCCGTCGCCACCGCCGCCGGAGTAGGTAATGCTTGAAATCCGTTGGTCCCTGACGAGCAACATACAGCAAAGGAGAGGAGCGCCGTGGGCATGCCATGATGACAGATAAGCTTGGAAACTGGAAATGAGCTCGATCTCTTGTTTCTTATTTAAATCCAGACGCGCCGGCGCCCAGCCAAGCAAACACAATACAACAGCAGTACAATGAACGGAATGCAGAGCGCAACCTACACACGTTGATCATGAATCTTTGATCGTCCTCCCACTTGTGACAGCGACTGATACAGAGAGCACTTGCTCGATGCAGAATCGACCGGGTAGCTACCGGCCCATCTGCTGCCTGCCGGGCGCGTTGCCGGCGCCGCCATTGCCGCGCTCGGCGTTGAGCTGCCATCCGATCTCAGGGTCGAAGCCGCGGGCCTTGAGTTCCCTGTACTCTTGGCAGAGCGCGCAGGGCTCGCAGCAGCAGCTGACGCAGCAGTCGCCGCAGGGCGTCTCCGGTAGCCCATACTGGGCGCGCAGCTTGGAGCGCAGGGTGGCGCGTCCGGTTGCTAGGGGTCGAGACCCCCTGTCGACGATATCCGCCACCTTCCCGAACGTGATGGGCGGGCACCAGCACGTGATGCAACCTGCACGAAAGCCGTATATACGTATTAGAGGTGTGCACATCACATGGAGATTAAGACATGGAGTCATGCATGATCAGGAGGAGGATCGGAAGGAGAGCGTACAGAGGCTGCAGTCGTTGCAGCAGTCGCAGAGACCGGAGGACCAGACGACGACGGTGCCATGGCCGGCGCGCGGTGGGGTGGCGGCAACGGGAAAGCCGGTGACCGGCTCGGCGGTAGGGGCGGACGGTCCGGCAGAAGACTGTCCGCCGGTCACTTCCGCTGATCAAGTAGTTGGTAGCCTGTTAAGCAATTGGACATAGCATGGAAAGAGGCGGACAGAAATCTAACCTCCCACGTTCGTCCGCATGTATGCATACTCGGGGGCTGGCTTCATCTCGGGCACAAAGATGTCAGGTGGCGCTAGCCATTGTTTCGTGCTGGCATGGGTGAGATAGATACCAGCGGAGGATGGGTTATATATACATCAATAATACTACACCTACGGATGAAAATCTTACAGAGAAGGTGTACAGGATTACGTGTCTAAACCCAATTGGTGCCCATCTTCCCACGAACCCCTTGAATTTCATTGGGGGGCCCACCTCCTGGCCTTCTCTACCTGATTCCGTAAGTTCCTCTGTAAAATCTCTCCGTAGGCGTGAGGCGGGGCAGACCTGGTAGCCCAAGGAACGGAAATACTACAACTACGGATCAAAACTTACGGAGGAAGGCTTACGGACGTACGTGTTCGAGCCTGGTTAGCCCCCACGTTCCCATGCCTCCCCTGAATTTCACCCCAGGGCCCACCTCCTGAATTTCTTACCTGATTCCGTAAGTTTCGTCCGTAAAGCGAATCCGTAGGTGTAGCATTACTCCCCAAGGAAACACAACAGAGGAGACTGACGACAGCATCGTTGGCGACGACATAGTTGATAGGGTCCTTCTTTTATTTATTTTTTTAAATTTCTGCGATGTGAACTTGGGGGCGGCCGTACCCAGCCATAAATGTAAATTAAGTTTAAATTTCACTTTTTAATTTTCCTGCAATTTGTCTGATTTTATTTTGATTTGTGGACGAAAATACGAACATTTACAGGATTCAATAGACATACTATAAAAATATACTATTATAGACAAAAATATGAACATTTACAGGATTCAATAGACATACTATAAAAATATATTCTGTGAAGAATATGTTGATATTAATTTGGTATTCAAAACATTTACACTTTTATCTATATTATTGGTCAAACTTATTATATGTTCACTTTTTCCTAAAAATATAGAATTTATATTTAGAAACGGATGGAGCAGTGCAATGCGCGGGCGACGGGTGTTGAGAGCGTGTCAAGTTGGCTAGCAACAAGTCAAGTGGCGTTTCGTTGACATCGAACGAACATGGTAGGTACGCGCCCCTGTTGAAGGTGACAGCCAACTGCCAGGAAACTCAGGCTGGCACAACACTTAATAACTCAAGTGAACTTTTCTCCTTATGATCCTATGAAATTTGTTTTTGTTTGGGATGTGACCCGATCAACTCCTTAGCGTGTGATAAGGGAACTTCGGTTTCCATTGTTGGAAGTTGCAAGTTTATGAACATATATTTTTCTGCTTGATTTTGTCTATCATTTTTCAAGAAATATAGCAGAAGCCCTACTGGCAAATGCTCGTCTCACGTCGGCGGCAGGTGCCTCTGACCATCAATGGCTACCATGATTTCAAGATTGAGAACACCATAAGCAACTTATATATTATTTTTAGTTGCAACTGTAATTTCTTCCGGTCGCCAGTGAGGTAAACTGGGATATTATTTCAAGTTGCAAGCGGGGTTGTAACTAAAATTTTCTCAAGTTGCAAGTATATATGGTTGCAACTTTTTGAAGATCTTAATAAAATCAATAAAGGTCATATGCATCAACCTGATGCAGAGGCTGGGGTGTATATCCCCCGCTTCGAAGAAAAAAAAAGTATGGTTGCAACTGATATTTTCTCCGGTTGCAAGTGAAGTTGCAAGTTTGCAACTGATATTTTTTTTCGAGTTTCAAACAGGGTTGTAACTGATATGCTTTTCGAGTTGCAAGTGTGATTCCAACTAATATTTTCTCCCATTGGAAGTGGGTTTTAACAAGAATATTTTCTAGTTGCATGCGGGGTTGTAACTGACTTGCTTTTCCAGTTGTAAGTGTGGTTGTAATTGACATGATTTTCTAGTTGCAAATGGGGGTTGCAACTGAGATATTTTTCTAGTTTCAAATGGGGTAGTCACTGACATGCTTTTTAGTTGCAAGTGCAGCTGTAGTTGACATTTTCTCCAGTTGCAACTTTTTTTTTTTTGAAATGGAGGTCCGCCCCCAGCCTCTGCATCAAAATGATGCACACAGCCGGTTTTTATTAAAAGATAGAACAGAAAACATCATGTCTTACAAGTGGATACAACAAACAGCTAGACCTGAATCCACCAAACATAGCTCACTACCAGTAATGATGAAGGGGATGGACATCGCAGAGCCGATACTCTGAGAACCCACCAACGCGCCTCATCCAAAAGCCGAAAGCCTCACCATGCCGCCCGATAGCGGACAAGGGGCATAATCGGTCCAGCACTCCGCAGCGCATACCGATATACACGCTCGGAAAGTAGCTGCCGCCGTCTTCCGCTCACCCGTCTTCAGGACAGCGATCAAAGCATCCACCATGTCAGACCTGCCGTCGATACCACCATGGCACCAGACAACACCACCTCCCTGCGCGAGTCCGCCGTCCCGCAAACAACACCGAGACCCCACAGCACCAAGCTGTCAAGAACCGCCATCGTCAATGCGGTATAAGAAACCCCGCTTCCTCTCTAGGACCCTCCGGCACAACTCCAAAATGATGCCCTCAAGAGGGATAGTGACACCGGTGGCGTCACCATCATCCAATCCGGGAATCCCAGATTTAGGGTTTCCCCCGGAGCGGGCCAAAGTAAGGTAGCTTGTCGACATTGCCGTTGCCGCGTAGACCATCAAAGAACCGGCATCCACCACCATACTCATCCTCTGATCCCTTCGACCGGCGCACTCCTTCCTCCAAGAATGATGCCCCCAAGGAGGTAACGACGTAGAAGCGCCGCCATCATCCGATCGAGGATCTAGGGTTTCCCCCAGGGTTGACGGGAAGAACCGCACGGTTTCCTCGATGATGCCTCCAGGAAGGGGACGACACTCAAGATGTCACCATCACCGGCTCCGAGCAAGGTCGGAGACGAGGTTTTCACCCGGAAACCGTCGCACCCCATCCACGTCGAAGGCGCCAGATCGACCACCATAGAAATCCGCCAAGCACGAGTATCGGCGCGACGGAAGACGTCGAAGGAGACCCACGGGGGGACGCCATCGGTAGCCCCCTCGCCACCACCACACCTCCACAGCGTTGACCATCGGAGACCACCGCCGTAGTGGGCACGCTGGTCCGATGCTCGTCGGAGCCCAACGTGAAGGCCACCCACGTATGGGCACCACCAAGGAGGCGCCGGCGGCCTCGCCGCAGCAGGACCGCACCGGAAGGAGGTTCCGCGCGCAGCTCCACGGCGGTTGCGCGGGGATCCGTCGCGTTCCGCCGCATCCCCGGCCGTGCAGTACGCCTCCACAGCGGATGCGGCGCAGGAAGCCCGGCGGCCAGCGACCAAGCCGCCCCGGCGCCGCGCTTGCGCAGAGATCCGGCGTCTCCTGTCGAGGCAACCCGCCTCCACAGCCCCAAGGCGCGGTGCAGGAGGTCTACCTGGCAGCCGGCGTCCTAGCCTCCCCGACGCCGCGCGCGCCCGTGGTCCATCGCGGAGGGCGCCCCGCCGCCGCCATCACGGGAGACGCGAGAGAGCTCCGGCGACCCTCAGGCGGCGACGAGGAGGAGGAGGAACGGCGGGGGTGGGCTGGGGCGGGGCGGCGGCGGCGCCCCCGAGCCGCCGCGCGGGGCGACGCGAGGGTTAGGTTACGAGGGTGAGGTTACGAGGGTCCCACTGTCCCCAGTTGCAACTTGGTTTGTAAGAGATATTTTTTTAGTTGCAAGGGGGTTGAAACCAAGATATTTTCCGAGCTTCAATCAGAATTGCAAATGAGATTTTTCAGCTATAAATGAGGTTTGCAACTCACTTTCTCCAAGTTACATGTGAGTTGTAACTAAGATTATTCACTTGTAAACATGGTTGCAAGTGTAATAATTCTTTGTAAATAGTTATTCTTTTAGTTGCCACCGTGTTACAACTAGGTATCCTTATGAACAGCATCTAGTGGCTAAAAACCTAGCGGCTAGTAGCAGGTAAACTGGTACTCCTTTCAATCCCAATTAAGTGTTGCCGATCGTACATAAATTTGTGTGTGCCCAATTCATTTTTTACGACACTTAAAACGGACCGAAGGTAGTATGTAATAATTGCCCCAGCCCCACCGGTTACTCGACACACAGTGTCTACAATCGTACCAGAGAAGCCTATGGGCCGGCCGGAAGCATGTGTAGCTACAGCCCATTGCGTACAGCTCTGTCATCTAAAACGAAATAGCTTAATTAATTCTCAGTCAACTAAGAATGACTCTTTATTTATTTTAGTGTTTCCAAGATTAAGATTCCATTTTTGTTATGTTTAAATTAAAATAATATTTTTTGCGGAGAATAGAGAAGAGAGAGCGACAAAAAAGATTCCATATTTGTTTTGTGTCTGGTCCATATTTTTTCAACTATTTGGGAGGAAAAAAAGTACCCGATATTTGTCTTAACCTTTTTTTTTTTCATGTTTGAGATAATAAGATTATATTTTTGTTTTGCTGCTCAAACATATTTGTAAGGTGTTTGGGTGGAAAAAATGTACCGAATATTTTTTAAATTTTTTTCTTTCATCTTGAAGTTCCGACAATTTTTTTTTCTAGCTAGTTAAAATCAAACTTCACTCTTCATGGTGTCATTTGTCGTATGGTTTCTTGGAACTCTCATTGTCCCGGTTAAAATAGATATTTTACATCAGGGGGTGATTAATTGAACGGATAGTATGGGCACCTAGAAGGGGGTGAATAGGTGCTACGACCAATTTTAATGTTTCTTCAAATTAAGTCTTGACACAAAGGTAAATTCTCTAGATAATGCAAGTAAGGTGAATTTACCTATATGACAAGAACGATAATAAATACAATACAAGTAAGGTAAAAGGGAGGGAACGAGGTAACCGATAACGGGAGCACGCGGAGACACGATGTATTCCCGAGTTCCTCCTTGTTAAGGGAGTACGTATCGTTGGAGGGGTGTGAGTTTCGCCACGGAGGCCTACTGAACACCACAAAGGCCTCACCCTATTCTCTGATGAACCTCGCCACAAAGGCCTAGTCCACCTTCCACTATTGATCCCCTTTGAGGCGGGAACCGAGTCCTTTACAAACAAGTTTGGGGCACACACCCACAACCAAATTGGGGGCTCCCAACAATCACAAGAATCACCAAAAGTAGTAAGATGTCTAGGTTCTCCACACAAGGTAACCCTAAAATAGTTCCCCTAAAGAAAATAAAGGAGGAATGGAAAACCGGTTGGTGAAGACGTAGATCGGGGCCTTCTCCTTCAATCCTTCGAAGATCAACACTTTTCGGTGGAGGGATTGGGAGATCTAGCAAGGTGGGTAAGCTCTAGCAATGGTGAGATATATTATGCAAGAGCTAGCTCAAGGAAGAAGAAGAAGGCGACGGGGTATTTATACCTGTCGAGACATCCATAGTAAGGTTCATAGACGGGGTGCCATGAGCCTACTGGTAGAACCGCACGGGTTGAAGCCTGAAGTATACAAAGTAAAGTGGTGAGTATGGTTTCGCTAACTCGGCCAGGATCAACTTCTCAGCGAGTTGGCTTCTAGCTAAGTTGAGATTCGTTGTTGTTCTTTCCTCCCGTCCGGATTTATATAGATAGTTGGACTAAGCCTTACACGAAAGAAAGCTAGAAAACTACGGTAAGTATCTTGTCTTGGAAAGTAAGGCATCCGGCTTCTTCTCCAAGCCGGACCACGATTGGACCGTAGTCCGGGATCTTCTAGAATCCGGCTTGCTGCGCTTCAGCTTACTGGGCCGCCCAATGGACTTTGTTCCATTACATATGGGCCACCCTGGTAATCCGGCCTTTGGCCGATGTCAGACATACCCTTCACCCAATTTCTAGCCAGTTGGTCTGTTTTTGAGAAAGTCACACCGGATACTCCGGTGTAAAGACCTGAGACTCCGGTCTGAAAGTTTCCGGGCAGCCTCAGACCGGAGACTCCGCACCTGGGAGACGGTGACTCCGGATAGTCTCCGGACTGTCTGCAGAGTGACACTAGTAGGTGACACCATCTTCAGTGCGCGCTGGGGCAACGTCAAGTCCGGAGAATCCGGCCTGCCAGACCAGAGACTCCGGTGTAGTCGGAGAGTTGACGGAGATTCCGCCCTTTTTCTTGTCTCCTTCATGCAGAGTGTGTCTGAGGTTGGTAGGGCTTGCTGTGGCAGGAGGCAGTCCGGAGACTTCGATAAGTCTCCGAACAGTCTCCGGTGTGTGTCTAGTGGGTGACACCATTTGCGCAGCTCTGGCTTCTTCGCAGGAAAACTTCATACCGGAGACTTTGGCCTAGAATTAATTCCAGCAAGTTTTCCCACATGGAGATCTTTTTGTCCTTTTTGGTTCTCACACCACCATTTGTAATAATACCAAAAGACCCTGCAAACATCAACACACTTAAATGTATACGTGTGTTGTTAACAAACACCCAAAACACGATTTAGGCGCATTTTGCGCTTTCAATCTCCCCATTTTTGGTGTTTGATGACAACACACATATTTTCAATAATATCATAGCTAGGCTTGGTTTGTAAAAAATAGACGTACTCTCTCGAACAACACAGTCATGAGCTTAAATAATAGTGAACAAAATACTTGCATGCATAGATAAGGTAAGTAAAGCAACAATAATAGCACAAACATAAGATAGCTTCACCAACATTGTCTCACCACACACAAATTTAAGGTCCACTAGGAAATAAACTCGAAAGCAACTAAGATAAATGGAACACAATCTATAAAAGCAAATCAAGTCCAAATACTTGTGTTCCAAGGCAAATCAAAGCAACCCTTGCAAATCTTGAGAAGTCTATAGCTACTTCTCCCCCTTTGGCATCGAGACACCAAAAATGGACAAAGAGCAACTACACGGAACCCAAGGATCAATCATCCTCCTCATAGTCCTTGTCTTCTCCATCATTCTACTCAATGCCTTCACCCTCATCACCCTCTTCTTGATACTCTTCTTCTTCTTTAGTATGCTCCTCTTCCTCTGTCATAGGAGCCTTTCCATGGTTGTTGGAAGAAGAAGGGGCCGAAGAGATCTCTTCAAAATCACCCCACGGAAACGAGGAGGCATTCCATTCTTCATAGGACATGGTGATGGACTCAGGAGGAGGGTTAAGTGGAGGGGTAACCACAATCCCCGCATTATCCTGAAGACGGGAAAGCATCTTCTGCATATCCGACCTTTCCTTATAAGCGACGTGATTATCCTTGTGAACAACTATGGTCATGCACAAAATGTTGTGTAGGAACCACGAGAGCATCTTGATCTCATCACGAACCTCATCCTTGCCCTGAAGCCTCAGTCCCAGCATCACCCATGGGGGTGTCCTCATCAGATGGCAAGTGAGAAGTGAGAACCTGAAGAGAGCCAACAACATGCACAGTCTTACATAGAAGTCCCGGGCACTCATCAAGAATGAGCTTCATAACATTTGGAGCATACAGTGGAACCTTCTTGATCTCGATCATGGCATAGTAGATCTCTTCCTTAATTAAATGCATGACGTTAATCTCAAATCCATCACATTCCGGTCTAGCCAAGTGACAGTAGAAGGCATGATAGAGCAAGTTAACTATCCTACCACGAATAACATCAACGTTACCGGCCTTGGGAGCAATGTTGTTACGGAAGAGGCGGAGAAGAATATTGTAGACCCTCTTCAAGTCCTTGGTAGTGCCTGTACTCGAGATCTTCTCATACATTGGAGCCATCTTATTCTTATCATAAGCAAAACCGGAAATATGCATCCTTTGTCATACGTTGTCACCCATAGGGTAACCAAGCAGCTTGGAGATCCTAAGGATAGATGACTCAACACTTCTTGGAACCGGTCATCCAAGTCGAAGGAATGTCCTCATCTTCTCCAAAAGTGACCTCGCATAGAATTGCTGAACAACCTTGTTGTTGTAATTCTGCTGAATGCCCACAAGATGCTCCAGACCCAGCTTCTTAGTACTCCAGACGGCCTCTTGAAAGTACTCCCTGGTTCCGAGAGCCTATAAGTCAGGAACCCTCTAAAGACAGACTGGATGATGCAGAAGATAGTAAATCTCCCTCTGAATAAGCTCAGAATCGCTCCTCCAATAGTTAGGACTCCCAGCAGTGCGAGCCATGGAGAAGAAATGCTTGGTTCTCATCAGCCTATAGTCTTGCTTTCCTCATGTTCTTCACAAAGGTGATCGTATCAAACCTGGCCTTCTTTGTCAATTCACGCCTTTGATGCTCTTGGATAGCCTCTTCTTGGCGACATTCATCATCAAGGGTCCTACGATGAGCAACTTTCTCGGTCTCTGGATCGGTGACGAGGTAATTGCGAGAGTGAGCACGGGACTTCCTTATTTGGACACGAGGGTTGGAGAAGGAGGACTTAGTCCTTTTCCCTGAAAAAAACAGCCAAAAAGCAACAAAAATAGCAGTAGATATGCATGCATGTCCACAATCAAAAGGAAGAAATCTGCACAAGATACCGGGCACAAGTCTCTAATTCTACACCGGAATCTCCGGTGTAGAGACCGGAATCTCCGAACACACCGGAATCTCTGGTCTTTCTGACAGAGTACATGCAGGGATTTGTGCTCCAAACATCTAGTGAAGGTTTCTAGAGATAATAAGTAGCCTATGGAGTGTAAACGACAAGGGGGAAAGGCCTAGTATCTCAAAAACAAACATCTAGATAAAACCCTAGATGCAAAAAGAGGAAAATTGGGGGAGAGGAGATACCCTTGCCATCCCTGTCGTCCATGGAGGTGCTCCGAGAGGGGGACCTCAAGGAGGAGTGGAGGGGAACCCGGAGGGGCGGATTCCGGCGGCGGGAAGCAGCCGGATGGGGTCCTGGAGTCGGCGGTAGCACAGGAGGAGAAATGGGGGTCAGGGGTGGTTGGAAGAGAGTGAGGAAACCCTTCCACCCCGATCCCCTATTTGTTCTGCCGAAAACCGCCAGACCGGAGTCTCCGGTCTAAGCACACACCAGAGTCTCTGATGTATCGGAATCTCCGTGCTTAGGCCGAGACTTTGGTAAGACCAGAGTCTCCGCACCCAAACTCCAGAAAAATCCCTAGAAAATGTGGGGACATGCATGTGGCTATAAAACTTGGCTTTAAGAAGATTTTGTCAAACAATGATGGTACTTCACAGTCAAATACTGCAAGATTCACACAACTAAACACCAAAATTTGAGTGTGTTTTCCATAAAACCAAACAAAACTCAAAAAAAAAAAGAGAAAGAAGTGAAATACAATCCAAATAAGAACCAGCTCTTCAAAAGAAGAGGTTGGTGGCATGAGCCACCATGGAAGAGATCATGGTATGACACCGCGAAGATATAGCTTGGGTGCATTGCCAATTCTCGACATTGAAGCTCACAATTCAACATTAGAAATAGAGAGATAATAATGAATTTTTTCCTTTAGGCATAATGGGGGGAGGGAGAACCCAATGTGTTAGGATAACACTCTCCCTATGTATATTCCTACACCTAAACCCAAACATGTTTCTACTATAAGGGTGGGTGCAAGACACTCAAGTCAAACTCCTTCAATCGATGATATTTAACTCATTCCTCAAAAACATGAATCTTGCATGATCAAAAAGCTTCGTGAAGATATCTGCAGATTATCCTTGGTGGGGATATATGCTAGATCAATATCACTTCTTGCCACATGATCCCTGATAAAATGATGACGAATCTCAATATGCTTCGTCCTTGTGTGTTGCACGGGGTTATAAGCGATCTTGATGGCACTTTCATTGTCACACATGACTGACACCTTATCCAAATGAACATCATATTCTCTGAGGGTTTGCCTCATCCATAGCAATTGGGTCCCAGCACTAGCGGCTGCCACACACTCGGCTTCGGTGGTGGAGAGCGATATACAATTTTGCTTCTTGGAAGACCATCTCACCAAAGACCGACCAAGAAATTGACAAGCCCAAGAAATACACTTCCTATCATCTTGATCACCGGCCCAATCCGAGTCCGTGTAACCCTTGAGAGAAAATTGTGTCCCCTTTGGGTACCAGAAACAAAACCTTGAGGTATGAACCAAATACCGAAAGATCCTATCGACCGTCACCAAGTGTCTTTCCTTAGGAGCCTCTTGATACCGTTCACACACACCTACAATCAAAACGATATCGGGCCTATATGCACAAAGGTAAAGCAAAGAACCAATAATAGAACGATACAACTTTGTGTCCACATCTTTACCGTCCAGATTGCGCGTGAGGTCCATTTGACTTGCATAGGAGATGGCTTCTATTTTTCACATTGGAAATTGAACCTCTTGAGCATGTCTTGGGTATACTTGGCTTGAGAAATGGAAGTCCCACGAGCCAATTGCTTGATCTCAAAGCCAAGGAAGAATTTGAGCTCTCCCATCATAGACATCTCAAACATGTCAGTTATAAGCTTCGAGAACTCATTATTAAAAGCTTGGTTAGTTGAGCCAAGATGATATCATCCACATAGAGTTTGCACATGAAAAGCTGTCCCTTTACCCTCTTTGTGAAAAGGGTAGGGTCGATCTTCCTAACTTCAAACCCACGGTGTTCCAACAACTCTCTAAGTTGCTCATACTACGCACGAGGTTCTTGTTTAAGTCCATAGAGTGCCTTATCAATCTTGTAGACATGGTTAGGGAAGTTGAGGTTCTCGAACCCCGAAGGTTGCTTCACATATACCTCCTCTTTCAATGGACCATTTAGAAAATCACTTTTGACATCCATTTGTTGCAATTTGAAATTATACGAAGATGCATATGCAACAAGCATACAAATAGACTCAAGGCGAGCCATGCGAGCATAAGTTTCATCAAAGTCAATACCTTACACTTGATTGTAGCCTTGAGCCACCAATCTTGCCTTATTCGTTACGACAATACCATGCTCATCTTGCTTATTCTTGAATATCCACTTAGTGACAATAATATTGTGGCAATCCTTTGTCTTCTCAACTAGATTCCAAACTTTATTATGCTCAAAGTTATTGCGCTCATCATGCATAGCATCCAACCAATCGGAGTACTCAAGAGCTTCAAACACTTTTCTTGGTTCCACCATGGAAATGTGATCTTGATGCTCACAAAAGTGAGCCAATTTCCTTCTAGTGGATCTTCTAGTTTGAACATATTCCAACACCTTATCATCGGATGCATCGATACGCTTCAAGGCTCTTCTAATCTTTTTAGCACGACGGGCTTCGATCTCCTCATTATTGTGAGGAGGAATCACTTGATCATATTGATCATTAGGGTCCCCGTCTTGACCGGTTTGTTGGCCTTGATCATCATCATCATCAACACTTGCTTCAACTTGGGGGGAGGAGAACGATGGAGGAAGATCTTGGCCTTGACCTAGACTAGCAACAATTATAGTAGTGGTTTGTTCTTGCGTAGTAACTTGGTCAACAAGAGGAGGGACTTGAGCTTGTCCTTGGTTAGGTGCATCACTTGACTCCTTGGCTTGATCTTCTATTGTAGAGGAGGGCTCCACTTAGGTAGAGCATTGTTCTTCTCGAGTTTCCATAAGGTGCAAAAAAATTGGATCCACTTGGGAGCCATCATTTTCCTTGAAAACCACACTACAAGATTCTATAACTATCTGTGAGGTTTTGTCAAAGACTATAAGTGTGGGATTCGGCACCATAACCAACAAATATACACTCAATAGTTTTAGATTGGAATTTAGACAACCGAACACCCTTTGTCAAATAGAAACACTTACAAGCAAAGACACGGAAGTAGGAGACGTTGGTTATGTTGTCGGTGAGTATTTAATATGGAGTCTTCTCTAGGCCTTTGCGAATGTGGAGGAGTGGCATGCCATAGATATGGCTTCGGACCATATATATTGGGGAGAAGAATACTCCGCCAACATAGTCTTTGCCATACACAATAGAGTTTTATTCTTCCTTTCAGCTACACCATTTTGTTGAGGGGTGTAGATGGAGGAATATTGATGAAGAATACCCTCTTCACTAACAAATTCATTTAGAGTGTAGTTCTTGAACTCGGAGCCATTTTCACTCCTAATAGCCATGATTTGGACGTTGAGTTGACATTGCACTTGGTTGGAGAAGTCCATGATACTTTGTTGGGTCTCACTTTTGCACTTGAAGAAATAGACCCGAGTGTATCTAGCATAGACATCGACAATCACCAAGCAATAATTCTTGCCACCAAGACTTGCCTCAGATACGGCACCAAAGAGATCAACATGGAGAAGCTCCAAGATCCTCTTTGGTGAAATAATTTTCTTTCTCTTGTGGTGGGCATCATTCATCTTTCCTTCAACACACGATCTACAAACATGATCTTTGGAAAAGGAAACATTTTCTTTTAGTCCGAGGATTAAGCCACCTTTGTGAAGACATTCCAAAGTTCTCATATTGACATGGGATAGGAGGAGATGCCACAACCATCCGACGTACGCCTTTCCAAAAATACACATCGATTGAGAGTTGGTAGAGTTCGAAAAGTCCACCACAAACAACTCATTTTCGACATGCCCCACATATGCGACGTCTATAGTCTTGCTACTAAAAAATACCACAATAAAAGGATCAAAGAAGACGGAGAAACCCATGTTCCCAAGAGAAAGAACTGAAAGTAAATTGTAACCAAGGGATTTGACAAGCATGAAATCCATGATAGTTATATCCGGAGTAATCACAACCTTGCCGAACCCCGATACCTTAGACTTGGACCTATCTCCATAGGTGACGGTTGCATCATTTCTATTTGGGGGAAACTCCGTCACAAGTTCTTTGCTTCCGGTCATATGACTAGTGCATCCACTATCAATTATCCATTTTAATCCACCGGAACCACAGTCCTACAAGAAATCATTGACTAGAGTTAGGACCCGAGGAGGGCCCCCTCACGTTACACTAGTGGAAACAACCCCTTTCGTCCAGGGGGGCAGGGGGCATCTGTCCCGGTTGCACCAAAATCCGGGACAAGTGCCATGCATTGGTCCCGGTTCGTGTGCCCGAGGCAGCAGAAACCACCTGGGGGCATCTGTCCCGGTTCGTGGGGAGCCAATGGTCCCGGTTCGTGGCACGACCCAGGACCAATCCCTAGCCACAGGCCACGTGGCACGCGCATGGGCATTGGTCCCGGATCATTCCCCAAATCGGGACCAATGTCCCTTCCCCTACAAATGCGGCCACAACCCCATCCCTTTTTTTTTTCTTGGGGGAGTGAGAGAGAGGTGTGGGTGGCAGCGTGTATTGTACCTCGTGGCGCGGGAGTCCTGCCGCGTGGCGCGGGAGTTGTAACGCGTGGCCACGAATGCGCGTTATAAACTGCCGCGCCTCCACTCCACGCACCGTCGTGCCACCACCATGCGTCCGAGGAGGAACAACACTACCGGTTTCCGCGATGTCCGATCGCGGCAGAACGGAATGTTCACCGCGACTATCCGGTTCGGGGACGACCGCATCCCCCTCGGCTCTTTTGCGATGGCGTCGGAGGCCGCCCACGCTTGGGACGCGGCGGCCTGGCGCCTCAGCCGCCCGCGGTCGTTGATGAACTTTAACGACTGCCACACCCTTTGGGAAGCGGAGGCCAGGGCGCCGACGCCGCAGATCGTCACTGCCGCCGACCACCGCCACCTCAGGCACCGCGCGTTTCAGGGCCTAGTCGACGCCAGGGACGACCGTGTGGTCCGCGAGTATTACCGGAACAATCCGGGTGAGGAGAGCGCCGACGAGGAGCTATGGCAGACCCGCGCGGCTGAGCGGGCGGAGCGGCGCCTCGAACGCCACCTCGAGTTAGATGCCGCTCGGGAGGCGAGGACGAAGGCGCTGCAAGAGCTTCGTCGGGCCGACCACGCCGGCGAAGTCTGGGCCTCCGACGATCCGAGGTGGGGGCCTATCTCGGAAATACCATCATGCACCTCCTACGACGACGAGGAGGTCACCGACGACGACGATGAGGACGAGGAGTAGCGCGCTAGCGCGTCTGTTTTCTGTTGGCTGTTTAATAAAATAATTTGTTGTATTCCGGGAAACAGCGGCGCGCTAGCTCGTCTGTTTTCTGTTTTCCGTGTGATTTTTCCTGATTGGTTGGATTCAGACATCTAATGGCATTTCGATAGACGTTAAAAAGAGGGGGACATGCATTTCGATAGATAAACAAGGCACATTACACATAATGGCAAGATTGGATCTAAATCTAAACGGAGAGCATAGATCTAAATAAACAAGGCAGTACATAATGGCCAGATTGCATCGATCTACTAACTAGTCATACTCCTGCCTAGGCCTATAGTACTCCGACTCGTAGTCGTCGTAGTCGCCGCCGTCGTCGTCACTATCGTCTGACGGTGCTCTGCACTCCCTCGGAGGATCACGACTCCAGGACTGGGCGCGAGGGTAGCGCAGGCGGGGGATATCGCCGGCCCTGATGTAGTCCATGACGCTCTGTAGAGTCCGGCCGTTCCACCATAGCCGACGACCGGCCTCGTGAAAGTTCCCAGGAGGCAGACCGTCCTCCTCATACCTGGTGAGCCCCCTCTCACGCCGATTGATGAAGAAGGCATCCCAAGTATGCTGGTTATCGGGATGCCAACTGGGATTCCTCCGCTGCTCCGGCGTGAGCTCGTGGTAGTAGTGGTTCGTGATGGCCGCCCGACGCGCCACACCTTGAGGAAGAGGAGGGACCGGCACTCCTCCGGCGCTCAGCATCCAACCGGCGGGAACGTTGTAGCCGCACGGGCAGGGGTAGTTCGAGGCGGAAAGTGCCTCCGCCTGGATGAATGTTAGAGTGGGTACGGTAGAAGCCATGAGAGAGTGGTGAGTTTGTATGTGTTTATGCCAATGGTGTGGCAATGCATACATATATATAGCGAGAAGAAACCATCCCTTTAGTCCCGGTTGGGGACACCAACCGGGACTAAATGGGTTAGGGTTTCATTGGGAAACGGATCATCCCTTTAGTCCCGGTTGGGGACACCAACCGGGACTAAATGGGAATTAGGGTTTCGTTTGGACCAATCAGATAGAATCACACGGATCGTGTGTTTATTTCAAGCGCTTGTGAGTCGTTAGATCCGGGGTGTGTTTTTTTCGAGCTGTTGTGAGCCGTTCGATCAGGGCTACGGTGTGTTTCTTTCGAGCTGTTGTGAGCCGTTGGATGAGGTGGTTTCTTAACCGTTGGATCGAAACCCTAGAACAACACTTTGTGAGCCAGAGGACCCTATATATAGCACACCTTCATACATCGGTCAGTTCATCGAGCAAATACAAAATATCCGGATTCATCATCATACGTCCTGCCGTGCATTTGGTATGCATATTGCACCCAGTAGCCACGGTGGGGCTGTATGATGGCGATACCGATTGTTTTGTTCTGCATCCCCTTTAAGGTTTGATACATCATATATTCAGTTCGCAGAGCAAATACAAAACATCCGGATTCGCCATCATGCATACGGTGGGGCTGTATGATGGTGATACCGATTGTTTTGTTCTACACCCCTTTAACACATTCATCCATGCATGCTTGGGTCAGTGTTCACTTTGAGCTCGGGTAGTAATGTGCAACTATTTGCTTGGTTGTGTTAGGGTGGTGCGTGGCACGGGAGTTGTGACGCGCGCGTGGCCTCAAGCGCGTCTTCTCCTCTCCACGCACCGTCGCGCTTCCACCATGCCTCCGAGGAGGAACATCACCACCGGCTTCCGCGGCGTCCGAGCACGGCAGAACGGAATGTTTAGCGCTGAATAAAAGAATTTGTATTCCGGCGACACTGCGGCGCGCTAGCGCGTCTGTTTTCTGTTTAATGTAATTGTTAATAATTTTAAAACAATATAAGATATTTATATTTGAATTAAGTGCAAATATTTAATAGTTTGAATAGATAGAATAATTATTTAGGTAAACAGAAAACGGATTTGAATTAGTTATGCAAATTCAAGCAATTTTCATGTTGAATTTTTTTTCAAATTCGAAAGTATATAGAAGTTATTCATGTGCATATTCGAGATATTCAAATTTTGGCGCTAAACCATTTGGCGCGCCTGGCCCAAAAGTACTTCTGGTCCCGGCCCGTGCGACCAGCCGGGACGGAAGCGTCTTTTCGTCCCGGTTGGTGGCAACAACCGGGACGAAAGGGGCATTCGTCCCAGTTGTTGCCACCAACCGGGACGGATGGGCAGTGCATATATACACGTCACCCTCCCTCCTCAGTTCCAGACCGCGCGCAGGGACGAAATCGACGCCGCCAGGCTGCCCAATTTTTTCGTCCCCCCGCGCCGCGCCCTCTGCGGCGCCGCCCCTCGCTCCCATCGCCTGTCTCAGCGCTGCCGCCGGCCTGTCCCCGCTCCCGTCGCGCTGCCCTCCGTCCCGCGCGCCGCCCTCGCTCCCCGTCGAGCCGCCGCCTGCCCGCGCGCACCCGCCCTCGAACCCGTCGCGTCGCGCCGCCCCGCCCCCGCCCTCGATCCCGTCTCACGCCTCCACCGCCCCCTCGCCGCCGCTGCCCCGCGCCGCCGGCCCGCCGCTGCCCCGAGAGGAGGTAAGGCCTGCCTCCATCTCACCCTAACCCAGGGCCTTTTTTGTTTTTCCCTTTTTTTACTTAATTACTGTTTTTTCTAGTTATTTATTAGTGTTACAAATGTTACAATTATTATTTATGAATGTTAGAAATTTTAGATTAGACTTAGAAATTTTAGATTTGTTTAGAATTGATATAGGAAATTTAAGAATGTTACAAATGTTATGAATGTTAGAAAATTTAATTAACTTAGTGTTATAAATTTAAGAATGTTAGAATTATTAGTTATGAATGTTAGAAATTTTAGACTAGACTTAGAAATTTTAGATTTGTTTAGAATTGATATAGGAAATTTAAGAATGTTACAAATGTTATGAATGTTAGAAAATTTAATTCAGTTAGTGTTATAAATTTAAGAATGCTAGAAATGTTATCGTACGTTTAAATATTTCATGAATATGTTGCTCTTTTTGTGTATTATCTATAAGCAATTTTGATGAAAATAATTGATCATTAGTTAATTATTATGTATAAGCAATTTTAATGAAATGGATCTGAAATATATAGTTACTCTTTTTGTATAGTATGGAGCCAAGAGACGAAGATGACGAAAATATGATCGAGGGTTTAATCCGCGGGCCCGACGTAGAGACCGATGTGAGCCAGTGGATGAACAACTCCGGTGAGGGAGATCCGGAGCTCACCCAGGGAGACGACTCCGATGAGGGAGAGGCCGACGGCTCCGATATGGGAGCAGCCGACGGCTCCGGTGGAACCATACAAATTACTAACACCGGCTCCGAGGTGCATATATAGATATGTTAATTAATGAAGCATCCGTTGTGTATATACATGTATTAACAGTCTTTATATTTTTAGCCATCCGGTTCAAGCATATCAATCGGAAAAAAGACTAAACGAGGCGCAACAAAGAAGTTGAAAGATATAGGATCGACACGATCGTAGCAGACGGCGCACCCGAGCTTCCCGCTGATGTTGCCCAAAAATTTGTGAAGCAATGTGGAGTGCTAGTTAGGGATCACATCCCGATCATTGTTCATGCACTACTAGGGAAAAGGCTACCGCAGACGAACCAAATTATGCTACCGCAGGCGAATATTGGTTCGCCTGGGACCACATCGCCAGCGGTAATGATTTACCGCAGGCGAACCTCAAAATGCGCCTGGGGTAAGTTGACATACCCCAGGCGAATAGGCCCTGTGCGCCTGGGGTTAGCCTTTTACCTGAGGCGAACAGGCACTGTGCGCCTGGGGTAAAGATTCGCCTGGGGTATGATTTCTTATTCGCCTGGGGTATGGTTTTGTTGTGTCAAAAAATAAAAGAAACGAAAATAACAGAATTACAGCAAATTGACAGAAATAAATATGAAAATGACAGCAAAATAACAGAAATATTCTCGATCATCAACACATAGTCTCGAACAATAGTCTCGATCATCACCAAATAGTCTCGAAGCGATAGTTTAGTTACAAGCATAGTTCAAACACTAGAGGAGTACACATAGTTCAAACAAATCGATAGTTTAGTTATCTAGACAAGCAAAACAACAAGTAGCATCAACACTAGGAGTACAAGGAGTATAAGCACGGCGATGGCGAAGGTGGTCATCCGGGCCCTCGTCTTCTCCGTCTTCTCTCTCGCTAGGTAAGTGGCGTATCGAGCTTCCACCTCCACCATGGTCTTGTACCCCTTGTAGCTGTTGCCGCTGAAACCGTGCACCTGTCTCCGGCATTGGTCCCAGTCGTCGTAGACTCCGGGAACCCTACCGACATACACAACATACCATGTCATCTGTGCATAGGACAAAAATACGAGTTTAGCATCGAAAGTGATAATAGACCGCAAATAACTATCAAAAAATAGAAGCATCAAGGTTTACGAATAAAACACGACAAATAAAGGACTAAAAGTTATATGATGCAAGTGTATACTAACATTTTGTCAATCCTATAGTCTCGGCTGGAACGGACGAACGCCTTCTAGCGTGTTGAATGTCCGGGTGTCACGTTGCTCTCGTAGGTGTGCTTCTATGTCACGGTTTCTCGGTGGTGCGTGGCCGTGGAAGAACAAGCCACCCCGACTGATGACATCCGACGAGAGTATCGTGCAGATCTTCCGCTGGATGCGACGGAACTCAGCCCGCACATATTCATCGGGGGTGTTGGCCATCTTTGTGGTCAGGTCTCGGAGATGACTTGGTAGCTGGGCCTGTTGGGCATCCTTTGAGTACTCCCTCATCTGAAAGATGACATACCAAGCTTCCAACTCAGATTCTTGCTTCGATTGCTTGAGGCAGGGGAAGCTTGTTACGTGGGTGCACACGTAGGCGCCTCGGACTATTTTCTCCTTTTTTAGGGGCTTGCCTAAATCGGCGGCGAAGACGTTGAGGGCACTATTAAGAACAGCTCTTATGTCGGTGTAGTCCTTCTGCACCTCCCTACCCGCATCGAGATAAGTGCATTGCGACCAATGCGGTTCCATGACGATGAGTACACATCCTCCGTTTCTGCGCAGAACATTTCGAACAAGCCATCAATATCATCAATCGGAATACTAAGGAGATTCTAGAAAGAATGTAACGACGTGAAGCGGAGAGGACTACTTACTTGGGAAAGTATGGCATGAGAATGGCGTTCTTATCCTTGTTATCTATCAAAAACCCCATTATGTAAGTCGTGATAAGAACCCGGTCCGCATGTGACCGCAAGTAGTCCTCATTCATGTAGTAGGGGTCCATAATCGCGATGTGCGGGGTATTCTCCATGACCATATCGTGCGCCATGCTGAACGATACCAGGCGGACAATGCTTCGGTCGAGCTTTCCCAAGTGGAAGACCCTGAATATGTCTTCGTATCTGATGAAGAACACCTCTGCGGGATTTGAATCCACAAAGCCCACGGATCGGGGCACCTTGACCACATATATATAGCGGGTAGGAGGGATGTTTCTCACGTAGAAGTTCATTCTCTTTGAACAAAATCCCGTCGTGGATGGTCCTCATGTCACCACCCATGACAGCGACAACCTCTGGCGGCAGCATCGGCTGTCCTATCTCATGCACCTTCCTCCACGGGACAGCGGGCAGCAAACGGTCCAGGACTCGGGCGGCCGCTGGCTGGCTACTAGAGGAGGCACCACCTTTCTTCTTCTTGGCTACCGGCCTCTTCCGATTCTTCTTCGGCCTCAAGCGGATGGGAGTGCCGCTTTGTTTTACCGCCTCCGCGGCCGTAGCATGGAGTGTATTCGGGGTAACCAGCGTAGGCTGTGGAGCCGTAAAGGCCGTCTGCTCCTCGGGTGTTTCTTGGGAATAGGTTAGCTTCTTCTGGATATCCGGTTTTCTGGTGGGTAACTCAGAAGAACCGGCCTCTCCGCCATCTACCTTCTTCTGGATATCAAGAGTTCTGGCGGGTAACTCCGGAGGAACCGGCTTCTCGCCATCCAACTGATTTATGGAATCATCAATGGGAGCAAGTTCAATATCCATGTAGTCGTCATGGGTCTCATGCTCGTGATGTTGCTCGTCATTGGACGTCTCGTGCTCGGGAGGAGGAGGATCCACCGGAGGTGGAGAGAGGACATTGCCATGTTGGACCTTGTCTTGTTGGCTTGCCGCGGGCGCAACCGGTGTAGTGGTGACGGTCATGGCTTGGCGTGGCGCCGACCCTGACGTCGTGTTCAGCCGAATAAGGGCTTTCGGCCATAGCAAGATTTGATTGTCCAGTTGTCCGAGATTCAGCTCGCTGTCGGCATCGGCGGGTTGATTAGGAGGATACAAGTTCTCGAATCCCGGTAGCACCAGATCGACGCGAACCCGAAGCTCGTTGGCCGGTATATCTCTGCAGTGGTACTTTCAGGATAGTGGCTGCAAGATGCTCCCCTTTGCAACATCCTTCAACTCGCTGCCCACTTTTAGCAGGAAGGTGCATCCCGTCGCGTCAGCCTGCGATAACATGCATGGATAGGTCAGAGAGTAGGGTTATATTGAACTGGCTACAGCTTGAGACGGTCAATAATTTACCGTGAGGGCATTGAGCTCGGCTAACGTCGACAGACCACAGGTGATGGTGGGCTCGTCGAGCAACGGTGTGGTGGCCGCGCCGGACACGGCCGACGGTCCATCGGGGGCAGGCGCGTCGGGCACGGCGGGGGCGACAGGCACGACCGACGTCGACGGACCACCGGCGGCGGCCGCGGCGGGCACGACCAACATCGACGGTATGTTGAACATCGGTAACGGCCCCTGTGAGCCCCCGACGATGTAGCCACATATCTTTTCCCCCACCGTTTTCTCAATCTTCTTCTCCATGTTTGTTTCCAAGTCATGTACCTTCTTCTTCAGCGCCTCCGTCTCCTCGCTCTTCTTCGCCGCCCGCGACTCCTTAGTGCTGGGCTCAGCCAAGCCATAGTTGGCGTGCTTCTTATTAAGTCCGCCGCCGGTGATACGGCCTAAGTGCGGCCTTTTCAGAGGGTCCTGGCTCTTTGCCTTGTTGTACCCCCTGATGAAAGGCTTATCCCACGCGACTTTGGCCGTCGACGTCTGCGATGAGGAAGATTCAAGTTGTTGTTCTTCTAGCTGCAGAAGCAATGAACGGTTTGGAAATGGTTTCGTACTAGAATGAAATCATGGACTTGATGATGATGAGTTGCATGAAATGGTAAATTTCTTACCACTAGCTTCTCAACATTCTTCACGCTATCGTCCGTGACCAAAATAACACCCTCCACCATCTTCGGGTCCGAGACAAGTTCCCCGGTCGGAGTTACTTTTCTGTACCTCGACCTCATGAATTTCTAGAATTGCGGGTCATGGGCATACTTGGCGTAAGGGTTCTCAATCCCTTTTTCAATGTAGGCCTGGTCCTCTTTCGCCCAAACTGGCTCCTTCTCGTCGTAGCCACGACAACCAAGATTGTGGTGACCGATGTTCTTTGACGCTAGCTCCTTCCCCCATTCCGTTTGATTCTTAGTGAAATCAAGCGACTGGTTCTCTAGGAAAGTCTTGAAGTCATCGGGCGTAATCCGCGGGAAGTGGCGATGGATCTCTTCGAATGGTTCCTCGTCCCTAATCATCGCCCTCACCATAGTCTTGTAATTGCTCAGGGCTTTGGTGAATCTAGTGAGGGCGAGTTTGTTCACCAGGTTGCCCTTCAGATTCTCGTTGTTGTAGGGGGGAGGGAACTCGTACCGCGCGTGCAGCCTCGAGATGAGTTGGGCGCGCATAGTTGGCTTCTTCTTGAGAGTCGGCTCATTGACATTGACGACGTCTCGAAGGATCGCGCCAAGTTGGAGGAAGTACCCCTTCACAAGGTCCAATGGCATCACAGGCGTGCCACTGGAAGGATCCACCTCCGTGAATTTCTCTCGAACGGTGCCGACCTTGTTCGGGGCTCGCTGCCGACGCTTCTTTCCCGTCGTGCTGCTCCCTGAGGGACCCCCGGCGCCACTATCAGTGGTTTCCTCCTCGCCACCGGTGAGCCCGTCATCATTGTGGGGCTCGACATCGGGGAGCTCGTCAGTTTGTGTACGATCTTCCTCTTGCGACTCTCGGGCCATAAGGATGTAGTGGTCCAATAAAGTCGGATCCGTAGTAGAAGAAGACATGCCTAGCAGTAGACAAAACGTATACGGTTAGTCACCGGAAAAATTCGGCATGACCTCGGCTATAAATGGTCAAGCCGGAGTGCCATAAATTCGGCGGAACGGAAATGAATCAACGTTCCGGCAAAACATTGGCACTCAATGTACCTGCAACATAAATTGAATGCACACATGGCCACAAAAACAGTTTCTTGCATTGCTGCCATCACATGGCACAAAAACTCCCAGGAAATTCATATATCTGTGTCATCATGCAATTTGTGTCATGCAAACTTTGTTAACGAAAATTTCAGCAAGAATTTAGAAGTTGCTTCCTGGAGTAACTTAAACCACTTAAACTGAACATATTGGAATAGATAAATTATTGCTTGTGCTAATAGTTTCACTAGAGTACTTCTAGCAAAGACTAAATTTGAAACACTAGAAACAGCAGCATTTATCAAAGCAACAGCAGCATTTTTGAGATAAACCCCTATTTTGTGCACTCTACAAGCTGAAAAACCGTAGGTAATAATTTCTAAAATGAAGATGACACAATGATATAACCCCTGTTTTGTGCACTCTACAATCTGAATAAGTGTATGTGTATTTATATACCCAGCCCAAACCTGAGAAAAACACATATGCATGCAACTGCAAGCAAGTTATGAATTTTATTCAGTCTACCACTTAACAGTTTGATAAATTAGCACTTGGATGTGCATCTGATTTTATTGATTTGGCCATGGACATCATTCGGTGGAATTTGATTATACATGCGTTTGTATGGGGCACGGTAGCAGCAACTGCAGGGGAAAGCACGGTAGCAGCAACTACAGGGCCATGGACATCGATCGATTTCTAGATGCAGGGGTAGTTTGCAGGGGAAAGCAACACTACTGCACACGGGCGTTGGAAGAGGGGGGGCTCACCTGGGTTCGTCGCGGGCGTGGGCGACGGCGGCGTGGGTGACGACGGCCTGCGTGGACGACGACGATGAGAGGGACGGAGCGCGGCGTGCTCCCTCTCCTCCTCCCCTGCTGCTCATGCTCCTCCTCCTGCTGCTGCTCCCGCTCCTCCTCCTTCTGCTTGACAACGACGACGGCGGCGTGCGATGAGAGAGACGACGGCGGCGTGCGGTTTGGGGATCGAGAGGAAGTGTGCGGGCGCGCAAGATCTAGAGAGAAAGGAACGAGTGATATGCGAGGACTTAAAGGCGCACAACGAGTGATATGCGCCTGCGCTACCCTTTACCCCAGGCGAACAAAACTAAAATGCGCCTGCGCTAAAGTTAGTAGCGATTCGTTATGCGCGGGCCCACAGAGCCATACCCCAGGCGCATAACCTAGAAAATGCGCGTGCGCTAAACTTTTAGAACCGGTTTGTGATACAAACCGGTTCTAAAGGGTCTGTCCCCTGGGCCCCCCTCCCTGCAGCAAATGGCCGCAAGGCCTTTAGGTTACAAACCGGTCCTAAAGGCCTTGCGGCCATTTGCTGCAGGGAGGGGGGCCCAGGGGACAGACCCTTTAGAACCGGTTTGTATCACAAACCGGTACCAATGTGCTTCGCTTGATGCCCTATTATGCGCTGGCCCACATAGCCATACCCCAGGCGCATAACCTAGTAGATGCGCCTGCGCTAAAATTCGTAGGGTTTTGGTTTGCGCGGGCCCACATAGCCTTAGTCCAGGCGCATGTTCTCTCAGAAGCGCCTGTGATAAAGATTACCCTAGGCGCATATTCACACATATGCGCCTGTGCTAAGATTTTCTAAATTACACAGCCCACCCCGGCCCGGGACACATCGAGCAATACGAATGCTATTATATGGGGCTCCCACATTGCTTTTCACTTAAAAATTACATACATATTAAAGTTAACATGTGCAAAAGTATTTAGTGTCGCATCGAGCGTAAATAGATTGATTTAGCGAGATACCGCAAGTGTTTCTCTCTGAAAACACATTGTACATAGTAGCTATTAGCATGTTATATCGCACATATCGCGAGTATTTCCCTCTCTCAACCTTTCGTCACAATCTTACTCTTGCCTTTCTTGGTCGATGTTGAATACGTGACCGCCATATCGTGACTTCTTCTTGTGAATGGAAGACCTGCCCTAGGTAGTGTGGTCCTGCTTCTTCTTGTGGTGTATGGTGCATCGTCTTCACCGGGTTCTTCCATCATCGGGTCTCCGACTAAGCCGTCGAAGTCCTTCTCATCGGCGACTCCATCCATTCCGACGAGGGCCCTTTTTCCTCTCCTTACGACAACACGACTAGGCTTTGCCGGGTCGGTTATGAAGAAGCATTGCTCCACGTGCTTAGCCAATACCCAGGGCTCATTTTGCGCGGTGGGGTTCTTAGACTTGGGTTTGTTGGCTTCAGACATCGACATAGTGGTGAAATATTCGTCTTCTTTCGTGACGTTTGTAGCCCATCTGACATGGAACATCGGCAGCTTTACCCCAACGTAGTCAAGCTCCCAGATTTCCTCGATCTTTCCGTAGTATCTTCTAATCTCTTCGCCCGTGTAAGATTCCATCGTTATAGACGAGTTTTGATAGTCGCTACTTTTGAATCTTTCCTCCGTGTAGAATGTGTACCCATTGATGTCGTATGCTTGATAAGTCATCAGATTGGGCGCGGGGCCATATGACAAGGCCAATACAACTTAATCTTTCTGACATGTCATTGGCGGGGGATCGGCATCAATCTGCTTCTTGAACCATGTCGCGAAAGAGGAGTTGTGTGCTCTAAATATCTCATCTTCCGTCATCGGCCTGCGAGCACTGTTTTTTATCACGGTTTTGTGCTCTTCTATCCAAGGGTCGACATCGTCGATGTGTTGTAACACTACTAGGTGGGCCCTTTCAAAATCGGCTCTCCGACCACAGGAGTCCGCGTCGATTACCCTTTTGCCAGTGTTGTGGCCTACCCCCATGAACCTGTCAAGGTGCTTGTTTGCGGGCAAACCAACAGCTGGCTTCTCATCGCCTAGAAAATTCTTGCAGAAAGAGATGCATTCTTCGGTGAGAAATCCCTGGACGATGCTTCCATCCGGGTGTGCCCTGTTACGAACGAATGATTTGATGATCCCGTTCATTCTTTCTAACGCCATCATGTTGTGCAAGAATGCCGGCCCAAGATTGGTGATATTGTCCACGATATGGACCAAGAGATGTACCATAATATCAAAGAAGGCAGGTGGGAAGTACATCTCAAGCTCGCATAGGATGGTGACGATCTCTTCCTGCAGCCTTCCGAGTTTCTTCACGCTTATCGACTTCCGAGTGATGACGTCAAAAAAGTTACAGAGGCCAGTGAGCGTTTGATGGACGTGCGGTTCCATTATCCCTCTGATTGGAACCGGAAGTATCTGCGTCATCATCACGTGACAGTCATGAGACTTCATCCCGCTGAAGATTTTTTCTCCGCGTCTAGGTATCTGCTTATCAGCCCCGCGTAACCTAAGGGAAATTTCACTCCGAGGAGGCATGTGAATATTTGCGCGAGCTCGTCGGGGCTTAGAGTGAAGCAAGAGGGTTTCAGGCGGTGAGTTTGGTGTTTCTTAGCCCTTTTCCGTTTGCGGTCGTCCATCTCCTCCACCTCATCCTCGTCCTCCTCCGTCTGTTCACGCGTAGAAGGCGGTAAGTGAAGCTCGCTCCTGATATTCAGGACCATCAGGTCGTATCTTGATTTTGGCCCGTCTTTGGTCCTATCTGGCATGTTGAACAGGGTACCAAGCAAGCTCTCACACACATTCTTCGTGATATGCATGACATCAAGGCAGTGAGGCACTCCGAGGATTGGCCAGTACCGCAAGTCCCAAAACACGGACCTCCTTTTCCATACCCCCAAGAGCGGTCCTTCTGGCGGAGGACACTTTTTCTCTCCTCGCTTCCGCTTCTGTACCATTCCGGACGGAGGACACGTTTTCCAATTCTTCAATAGAGTATCAATCTCTTCTCCTCTTCTCTTGCGTGGAGGTAGATCGAGCTCATCTTTACCGTTGAACAGGTCTCCGCGCTTTCTCCACGGGTCGTTCTGTGGTAGCCACATTCGATGCCTCATGTATACGGTTTTAGAAGATCCGGGATCCTTGTGTAGCTGTAGAAATGGGGTAAATTCCATGCACCTGACACAAGCCTTGTGTCCATGGCACACCTGACACGCAATATATCCGCATCCGATATAGTCCTGCACCGTCGTGATCAGTGCGGCTCTCATACGAAAAGTTTCTTCTTTGAAGGCGTCCCATGTTTCCACCCCTTCCTCCCACAACGTGTCTAGCTCCTCCTTCAATAGCTCGAGATACAGGTTGATATCGCTCCCTGGCTGGGTCGGCCCTTGAATCAGCATACTCATGTGTATGTACTTCCTCTTCAGACACAGCCACGGGAGGAGGTTGTACATCCATACAAACACGGGCCAGGTGCTATGTTTGCTGCTCTGGTTGCCAAACGGATTGAGACCGTCGGTGCTCGCACCAAGCCTGATGTTCCTTGGGTCGTTCTCGAATTCTTCATCGAATGCGTCTAATGCTTTCCACTGACGTGCATCCGAAGGGTGTGTTAGCACTGGTTTTTCAACACGTTCTGGATCGCTCAGCACCGCCTTCTTTCTGTCCTCGTGCCAGCGCATGAGCTTTGCTTCCTTGGGGTCCACGAAGTACCGCTGCAGACGGGGAATGAGTGGAAAGTACCACACAACTTTCCTAGGAGCTTTCTTCGTCCCCCTCTTGTAACGATCAGCACCGCACACCGGAAATTTGATCTGGTCCGCGTGCTCGTTACGATAAATTATGCAGTCACGGACGCAAGCGTGGTATTTTGTGTGCGGTAAATCGAGGGGGCACACGATTTTCTTGGCCTCCTGCAGACTACTAGCACATGTGTTCCCTTCAGGTAAGTGCGTCTTCAGGTATCACAGAAGATCGTCCATGCTTGTGTCAGTCCATCCGTGTTTTGCCTTCATCTCTAGAAGATCCAGAGCTACTCTCAAGCGTGACTCCTCCGCCCCGCGACTTGCGTCATACAACGGAGTTGCAGAGTCTATCTCTAGTTGCGTGATCTTAGATTTACGTCTAGCGTCGGTCGACGTGTTCTTGAGAAGAAGATCTTGAACATGAGGGTCCCGCACGACTGAAGTTAGCGGAGTGTTCATGTCCTCGTCTTCATGTTGTTGATCACCATGACTCCTTTCTTCTTCATTATAGTCATCTTCGTCGACAGCCTCTTCGTCCTCTCCATTGCCATGTTCAGACTCCTCCTGATCATCTTCACATGTCGCCGCCCAATTGGTCTCGACGTGATCATCGTCTTCATCATCATCCATCCACTTAGTGTGGCCCTCCATGAAACTATACCTGAGCAGGTGCTTCTCCACATTACCAGATTCTGGTTTGAACAAAGACCCCAGCTTGCATTTCCGACACAGACACTCTATCTCGGTGTGGTTGTTTCGATGCATCTCGGCCGTCGCGCGTCGCACGTACCTATGCACCACGCTTGTCCTCATCGCAATGACCATTGCTGCAAAATGCAAGAGAGAAAGGTTTCATTAACTAGATCCGGTTTTCACGGAAAATTTCGGCATGACCTTCCTACAAAAGGTGTAACGCGGAGCGCCAGAAATTTGCTCAAAAGGAAATGAATCAACATTTCGGCAAAACATTGGCAACTCATTCTCATGGCAACACAATAAAATGAAAAAGAGAACGAATTCTCATCCACCGACCAATCCCACGCACCTATTAAGATGACACACAATGCAAAATATATAGACGCGAGGACGACGTCGAAGATCACCGGAGAGACGACCGATAAGAGAGTGATAGATCTAGAACTAGCTAGTGGTGCATTTGTGGTGAGATCTAGTGTCCGGTTAGTAGATCTAGTGGAGAGATTTGGAATAGGGAAAGTGGGGTAGCATACTAGCTAAAATATAACAAACATGATTGGTTAAATTAGCTAAAAATGGTGGAGGGGTGTGGGGGATTGAGCTAGGAGCACTAATGGCTCGAGTTTGGACTAGTGAATGAGTGAGTGGGGTGGATAGGGGTGGTGGTGGGTGGCTGGCCGCACTTATATTGAGGACAAAGATTACCCCAGGCGAATATGGCATGGGATGCGCCTGCGCTAAGGGGTGCTACCCCAGGCGTTTCCTTATCCCAGGCGAACAGAGATGTCGTACGCCTGCGCTAACGGGAGCTACCCCAGTCCACTTTTTACCCCAGGCGCTTCTGCCCGGATTCGCCTGGGGTATTTGTTATACCGCAGGCGCACCAGTATTCTGTTCGCCTAGGGTAAAGGAAGAGTGCCAGGGGGTCTGCGGTGGTGGCCCTGCCACACTTTACCCCAGGCGCGGCTGAGTTTGGTTCGCCTGGGGTAACAGGCTTACCCCAGGCGCACCGTTTACCTGTTCGCCTGCGCTAATTATCCCAGGCGCATGGTTTTTTTGTTCGCCTGTGGTAGGATATGCTGCTATAAGCAAATCTCTAGTAGTGATGAGTGGAATAAGCCAAAAGATCCGTAGAAACAAGGAATTTCATATGTCAGCAAAATAGCCAAAGATCATATTTTCTCGAAGATTTTGGCTAATTTCAACTTACCCTTGCCGAACGTGGACGAGAATGAAGCGGCTGTGAATGAGGCCGATGTTAGTAAAATGAAAATTTAGATACGGGAAAAGGTCAAAGCGTGGACCCTGAAAAAGATGGCCGAGCAATTCAAAAACTGGAAGAAAAGATTGAACCTTGACTATGTTAAGAAGAACAAGACTCCAGATTTCACTCAAGGGTATGAGAAAATAAAACCCATATGGGCAGATTTCATGAAGTACAAACTGTCAGAGAATGAACTGGAAAGGACAAAAACAAATGAGAAAAACACCGCCAAAAAGGTATATCACCATGTTATGGGGCAAGGTGGATAAAAGGGTTCCAGTCCGAAGTGGGAGCAATGGGAGAACGACCTGATTAAGCTGGGGATCACTCCCGAGCCGTTCTTGTGGGTCGAGCGGACAAGGTCATGGTTCTACGGGCATAGGGGCACGTTGGACGCCGAAGGAAAAGCAATCTATAACCTAAGGCATAAAGAGAGTCCTCTACCCATAGAAAAGCTGAGAACCGTAATAAAGGACGTTAAAGAGGGGAAGTTCGTGCCAGATAGAGAGAACGACGAGCTCACACGCGCCCTCGGGAATAAGGAACACGGAGGGCGTACACGAGGCATAAAAGGCACTCCTCCGTGGAGTATTGCATTCGACTCCACCAAAAAGGTATACCCCGATAGAAGCCGTCAACGTAGAAAGGACGCGGAGGCAGCTGAAGCAGAGACTCAGGCAAACTAGAGGCGTCAACTTGAAGAACAGATAAAGCTGACGCAGGATGTAGCAAAGAAGAAGCAGGAACAAATTAACACACTTAGCCAGCAGATAGTGTCTACCGGCGCATCAGTACACATGGTAGAAGTTGAAGTCGTGGCTACCGACGCCGCACATTCTCATCGCAAAAGCAGCGTTGCGTCCACGCAGCTACCGGGTGATGATGCACCGCCTATGATTCACCCGGTGGATGAGATCACAGAGATGACAACCTGTGAGCTCCACGTGAAGGTCGTCAATATAACCATCAAGGCGGCGGCCGGCTATGTCTTACCAATTGGCAACGAACCAACTCACCATAGTCTTCCGGTTCCACGGGGCTACGCTGTTGTTGGGGTCGATGAAGTTGTCAACGGATTCGAGCGGGTAAAGCTTGATTTTCCTGAAGGTGAAGACGAAGAGTTGACTGAACTCGGAGAAGCCAAGAACTTGACCGTTCTATGGCTAAAGGAATGCATTGTGCTCCCAAATCAGACGGCAAAGCCATCGAATCCTCGCCTTTCTCCAGCGCAAAAGTCTCCAGCGCGGTCGTCTTCGCATTGCATGCCGTCTCCGGCACGGTCGCCTACGCCGTGCACGTCTCCAGCGCGGTCGCCTACGCCGCCGTGTCAGCCTTCTCCGTCCACTAAGTTTCTGCCGAAACGTAAAATATCACCAAAACGTCAACGGTCACCCCTCCCGAAGGTACCAAAAGAGGTACCCAAGTTACCTTACGACTATACTCCCGAGGAAACCCAGAAAATAATATTCTGAGCGCAATGATATTGGGTTCATTGATCCAAATATTGTTTATGAAAAGACTCTTCAGCTATCTCCCAAGGATACAGAAAATAATATTCCGAGCGCAATAATATTTAACCAACACCGACGGGAAATACTATTTCCTTACAACTTCGGGTTAGTGTGTTACTTTGTTGTAAACATTCTGTTTTCCTTACTCGATGTTCACTGTATAATTGATGAGTTCTGCATGCGCAGGTTCCACTATATTCTGCTAATCTTCCAAATTGACAAAGGAAAAGTAATGGTAATGGACCCAAAACGTAAACCCCTCTCGATGTGGGCTGACATGCAGGAAATGATCCAGCGGTAATTTCAATCTTTATTAATTTCAGTATATCGACTACTTTGTTTCATTTTTGGATATCAAGTAATTACTAACTCTTTTTATTCTTTTTCTTTCTCGGGTAGCGTTTGGAAGAGGTTCATAAAGAAGTCTCCCGGTGAATGGAAAAAAAAGCTTACATTTGATGTTGTGCAAGTAAGTACTATCTAGATCCGCGTGTATCTCCTTGATTCTAGTGTCGATACCATTATCATGGCTGGTTGATTATTATTTTGATTGAAACAATGTTCTCGTAAAGTGCTTGCAACAAGGAGACGGGAATAACTTGTGTGGATACTACGTTTGCGAGTTCATTCGTCAGACGACATGTCCCAAGGGCAGAAATTTAAACCAACTTCATGTACGTTAGTCGTCAATTCTTCTTATTACTATCTATTTTAGTTACTTAGTTTCATATATATATATATATATCTATAATATCTAAATAGGAGCAACCCACTAACGTTAATTCTCTCAACATGCAAGGTATACACCTCAGCAACTATCATTGGTCCACATCATTTGCTCTATTTTTCCGTACCATGTAACCCAGTTATTTATTCTTTTGATCTGACCGGTCCTAGCATGCAGTTGGCCTTATTAATCACAGCCCACAAGCCCAGAACGCAGTCGTCCTCTCACGGACCTGGGGCGATAAGACAAGATCTTTCCATCGTCCCATGGATCTCGGCATTCACTAGATCCATTGAGTATTTCGGTTTCTTCTTTCCAATCAATCACATGGAGGTCCATTCTGCTTCCTCTTCCCATGATCTCTGCAAAAATAGGAAACGTTACCTATGACCACCGACCATTGAGTCATTCATATGTCTGTCTTCTCCATGATTGACGCCGCAGTCGCTCCCTCTCCTGCCACAATCTCCTAGAGAAACAACTGCACATGAGATTAATGAAGGCATATGGGCAGTCCACAGTTTTTCCCTATTTAAAATCCATGCTCGCGTCAAACCGATTTGTCCAAGTCGTCCTCAAAGGCTCAAACACAGCTCATGCTCGCGCCTCTGCTGAATATTGCTTCTTAAATTCTTTACCTTATTTTCTCAGGTGCTGAACAACTTGGACGCCAAAGACCTCATATCTGCTGGTCGTTCGTTGCTGCATATCTATGACCCTAAAATCGACAGCTCCTATTGGTACATATGATGTTCGTTTGTTGCTAATTCTGAATTTTTGTTTGCCCTATCCAAATCTGAATATGAGAAACCTCCGCTCATCTCACGCGCCTTGGCAGCCGCCTATGTTTTCTGTACCGGGAAAGGGAAACTAGAGCAGATGCAGCTTGCGATGTACTTTTATCACCAAACCTCAACTCTCGGTTAGCACATCCTTTCCTGAAGGTTATATGTTTTTGCTTCCTCTTTATTGACCTCAAATTTTTGCAGTCTGTTATTTTCAGATCTAGAGCACATTTGCTTTTTTATTTCCTGATAATGTATTCAAATTTCCTCATGCAATTTGGAACTCGAGTTTTGTTGTAAAGTGCTAGAAGATGCAGGGAGTATGTGGTGATAGTAATCTGTCAATTATATTTAGCAACGTACTAACATGCTCATGTAGTATAAGAAAGAAAACTATTTCTTCTGTAGCTCTGTCCTCTGTTTTCAGCCTACTAACATGCTTTTAAATTCTATTAAGTCACTGTGCTGCCCATGTTCAGTTTATGTCGATGGGTTATTGATCATTTCACTTTCTAAGACGAGCTGCAATGACTATTGATCAATAACAGTGAATGCGATGTGACACATGTTGCGTACAAACAATAACAACTTAGTGGTGCTTCTCTCTGTACACACCGTGCCAATCTTTACACGGCTTTCAACTTAATTAACATGTATTCTACAATGTACAATTGTCTTACACATCCAATATTTCTCTAGATCAATGATGACTATTGATTTTTGTAGAAGTCGTATTTCTATTTAACTTCGTAAACAATGATTTTGACCATAGTATTCAAAGTTGTAAAAATGTTTCTGCAGCCTTTCAGGTTATGCTAACTTATTTGTCTGATCTTTCAACATTTACATTATTCAATAATATGTTTCTAAAAGGTCCCGCAGCAACGCGCGGGGTGATATCTAGTATATATATATATTGACCACTCTTCTTTATATTAGATCGAACGGCTTCGGGACGGTCTTCTACCAAGGGACCGCATACGAGCAATTCAGGAGGAAATTGCGGGCTTCTTAGATGCAGAGGTCATAATCGTAGATGGAGACTACTATACCTCCGGTTGGAACTTAATTTGATTTTGTAATACACTCCATCGGTCATGTAATATGCTCGATATACTTTGCTTCCGTAATATAAGTGTTCCTTATTCTGCTTTATATACTTATTCACTCGTGCGATCCGGGAGCTCCGGGGAGGGTCCACCAAGGCTCCTCTCTTCTCGTGGGACCCGGGAGGTCCGGGGAGGGGCCGCCAGGAGGTCTGGGGGTCCCAAAAAACGCATATCGTAGAATTTCTGCCGCGGCAGAGAAAAGGGCAAAATCCCTACCGCGGCAGAAGGGGCATGCATCCCGGGCCGTATTGCGAACCGGGACTAATAGCCCTGGCCAGGTTCCAGCGCACGGGCCACGTGGTCAGCCCCATTTGTCCCGGGTCCTGGCACAACCGGGACCAATGGGGGAGGGGTATTTGTCCCGGATGCCCCGTCCCGGTTGCACAACCGGGAGAAATGTGGCCTACGAACAGGGACTAATGCCCCTGTTTCCACTAGTGTTAGCAACAAGGGACTTTGGAACCCAAATAGTATAGTCATGGAAACCCTCAATAGAACCAACATATTTAGCTTTCACAACACAATAATAATCAACAAATAAGAAATGGTGTGGATTGTTAGTTCCCACGGGATTTCTACGAGTAGTGTCGTCCCTAATGATAATACCAATCGAAACAACATTATTAGGTTGTGCGGGATTGGCCTTCTTCTTGTTCTTCTTCTTCTTGTTCTTCTTCTTCTTCTTGGCAACATAGCGAAGACCTTGCTTACCAACTTGTGGCCTAGGAGCACCCACTTGTGGCCAAGGAGCAACCACTTGTGGGCTAGAAGCCACAACATTCTCAACATGAGGGCTCTTGCCCTTAAGTCATGCTAGCTCTTCCTTCAACCTAACATTTTCCTCAATAATATTTGCATGTTCATGATGCGCACATAACACACGTTCGTTGGAATACAAATAGGTTAAACGTATGATGTGGAAAATATTATGAGAACAATATGAAAACGGTAGCAGCAGTGTGAAAACAGTAATTGCAGTTGTTGTATTATCAGTGTGATAAAATGGACCGGGGTCCACAGTTCAGTAGTGGTGTCTCTCCGTACAAAATAAATAACATGTGTGGTGAAAAAATTACAGCTGGACAATTGATAGAAATGAAGGCTGCACCGTAGTGCATATGCAAGACATAAAGATTACTATGTGATTCATGCGGGCATTACACCAAAATACATATACCATCACCAACTGCATCTATGACTAATAATCCACCTTCCGACTATCATCCGAACAAACGTTGGGTATTAAGTTGCAAGCAACAGATAATCACAGTAAGCAAATTGTGTAATGTAAACAATGTAAACAAACTAAACATCGTTGTTTTCTCCCTAATGGCAACAACACATCCTCCATCCGTCACGTCTCTGTCACTCGAGCAGAGATGCAAAGGAGGCATGAACCCACTATCGAGCATAAATACTCCCTCTTGGGGTCACTAGCATCTATTTGGCTAGAACATCTACTAATAACGGAGAGCATGCAAGATCATAAATAACATATGTATGATTATAAGATGATAGATTGATAATCGGAAGACATAGCATTCCACATTCATGGGATCCCCACAAACACAATATGTAGCATTACAATAAGATGATCTCTATTATGTAAGGCAGCTCACGAGATCTAAACATGAGGAATAAAGTGGAGGAGACAACCATCTATCTACTGCTCTGGACCCAAAGTCCAGGGATGAACTACTCATGCATCACTCCGGAGGCGGGCATGGTGGTGTAGAGCCCTCTGGTGATGAATTTCTCTCCCAGCAGGGTGACGGAAGAGCTCGAGAACCCTCCCGATCTCGGGTTGACGATGACGGCGGCCTCGGGTGTTTCTCGGGAAAAAGTGGTATATCTTGAGGGTTCACGTATCGGGGGGAATAAATACGCGAAAGGGCGATGACGGTGGATTCCCAAGGGCCCACACCATCCCACGGCGCGGCCAGGGGGTGCCGCCCTATGGTGTGGCCCCCCTTGTGCCCCCCCTCCGTGGAACCTTCGGGAGTCCGTGGAACCTTCGGGTTTTCTAAGACTTTCGGGCTTCGAATTTTCCAATTCCGTGAATGATTCCAGAACAAATTTTCTGAAACAAAAAACATAAAAAATAAAGGCAACTGGATCTGTGGGTACAGCCGTCTGCCCCGCCAGTGGGGGCGTAGTTGACATCGTGTGTGTCATCGCATCAGCCTTTAGCCCATGCCTCCTTTTCCCCATTCCTGTCCTTGCTTGTCAGAACCGTCCGGCTGGAGCCGCCAGCCGGCCAAGACCAGCCGGCCAGCGAGGCAACCTAACTGTAGCCGCCTGTCATGTGTCCAGACCAGCCCACCGTCTTCCTGGCCTTGCACTAATCTTGTCATAATCGGGGGTCAATCTCCCCGACAATACCTGCTATCTTCCCCGGACCAACCAATGTGAACAATTGAATTTGACGCCTTAAGTGTCTGACTCCTACAGGTACGATAACTAGTAGACATGATTGGATAACCATTTTTCTAATCAATAATCAATATCGGGCCGTGGACGTCCATATTGATTCATACAAATTATATGGTGAAACTCTACCGAACCTACTGGTTATTAAGTAAGTTCCTATTACTTAGGATACCAATTAATACTTCGAGACAAGATAAATGATAAGATCGTGATTAGAATCTTTAATCACTATATCACATTATTCTCGATGTCCAGTTGTCGAATCTGAATCTCAACAAGTCCCTCGGGTGAACCCATAGGGCTTCGATTAGGAGAACGTGTAGGCGCTGGTGACAATCGTCGGCTAGACAAGGGACACGATTTACCTATGTTTGGGGCCCTCGTACAGGTAAAACCCTTACTCCTGCCTTTGTCGATCTGTATTCACGAATAGATCGGTTACATGGGGGATTCCTCAAGTCGAGAGTACGATCTCGAGATCAAGGCTTGGTGGTGCGGTATTGCTTGGTCCTCTCCCGGTGGTTCTCATGGCCTTATATATATAGGTGGCCAGGTCTCAAACCATACCCGTGTAGGACTCGAACTCTAACCCTATGTCGGTTACAAGTTTCCTATCTTAACCCGCAAGTCATTGCGGGTGGGCTTCAATTGGGCCTTCTAGAATAATCCGCGACGCCTCCTTTAGAGCCTGGGCCGTGGGCCTGAGACCGGGTAGGCACACCCGACAGGCCTAGGATCCATCCCTTCATCAGTAGCCCCCGAGTGTTTAGTCGACTGAGAATCAGTCGGGTGAGCACTCAGAGTCCGTTCTTGATTTCTTCGATTGGTTATTCAATCGTCTGGTTTTGAGGGTGTATACCCTGTGCGCGATGCGCTTCTGTACTCGAGCATCGAGTGGTAAATGTGCCTTGTGTTGGCTGTTTTCGCAGAAGGATGCGGCTCAGTCGCTTAGCTCTCCCAAAAGATCAGGGCCAATTAATTGCATCTAGGGCAAAAAATGTTCTGGCCTACACAAATTCGAGACCTCCGACTCAAATCCGGCAAGGTGATCGTTGCGACTGGGCCGTTGAGGTCTTACCGAGTCGAAGTTAACCTAAAGGGGTACCCGGCGCGTCCGCTAGGATTTTTCTTCGTGTTGTTGACACGGAATTTACCGGAGGACACAGCTTGAGTGCGATCCCAGGCCCTCAACAGAGATCTTTTGGGTCTTACGTTCGTATTCGAAAGAAATACGGCATCCGGATGTGCCTAGTCGGTCGAACGATCCGGGAGATTGATGTGTGTACATCGTATGATCGAGTGGTAGGAGTTACGCACTAGCAGGTTTTTATCCAGAGATATTTCAAGTGAAAATTTTCTCCCTTGATTTTGCGCACAAAATTCTTTGTGCTTTGTAATCTTCCTTCCATACGAAAGAGTTTTCGTGTTTGGAAATTTTGTCATGCCCATTCGAAAAGAAATTTCGTATCTGGGACTTTTGTGCGAGAGAATTTTCGCGTCACAGTTTGTCCATACGAAGTTATTTCGTGTTTGGAGCTTCATGCGAAGGAGTTTTCGCGTTTTTGATTTGCCCATACGAAGTCTATTTCGTGTTTGGGGCTTTTATCCGAAGAAATTCTGGGCTTGATGATGTACGCTATGACATCACGGCGCACTTTATCCTCCCGATGGGACGTGACAGAGCGAGAGCAGAGGTGCTGGCCCACCTTGTCAGCTTTTTGACCGAAAACGAGACGTCGTTTCCGGTTTTTACGCGAACTGCGCGCAGTAATTGCGCACGATCTACTGTTGGGATCGTGGCACGAAACAGCTTCCGCCGCCCTTTCGTTTCAGCTTCACGCGTGGCAGCTGCGATGGGCGCCACGTTGCTCGATGAACGGCCAGGATTGGGCGGCTGCGTGTATAAATGTGGCCCTTAGGTAAACGCTGAAAATTTCCCGTCATTCGCTTCCAGCCTTCGTCTTCCTCGCGCTCAACTCTTTCTCTGTGAGCTCGCACCAGCATCCATGGCGGGAGGCAAGAAACATAGTGCAGCTGCTTCTTCTTCGAAGGCTATGGAGGAAGTTCCCGCGCCACCTGCTCCGCGCTCAGGCGACTGACGCTCGCCCAACACGACGAACAAAAGCATCAAGGAGATGCAGAGGGACGGGATGCTGCCTCCGGAGACCGAGAAGCGGGTGCGCCTCGGTAAAAAAGAAAAGGTACCAAATCCCCGCGCGAACGAACACGTCATCTTCGCGGATAACGTTTCGCGCGGGCTCTCTTTCCCCCTCCATCCTTTCCTTGTGGCATTGTTGTATGTCTATGGCATACAGCTCCACGATCTGCCTCCAAATGCGGTGCATCACATCTCGTGCTTCATCATTTTTTGCGAGTGCTTCTTGGGCATCCGCCCTCACTGGGGCCTTTGGAAGGCCCTCTTCAAGGTGCGTGTCTTCCGCAAGAAATCACGGGTAGAGACTGAGTCCGGAGAGCCGCTGCGCACCGGTGGCTTTGGAATCCAGACGAAATCGGACAACTGCTACTTCGGGATGCACTTCATCGACTCCGCGCAAGGATGGAGAAAGAAGTGGTTCTACGTCGTTGACAACAGCGCGGGTGGATCTCATGAGTTCCAACCGTTCACTGTCCTGAAGCGGCGGAAGTTCTAGGTGCACAAGCTTTCAGCCGAAGAAAGTCGAATCGTCGCCCCGCTACTCGCCAAGGAGGCCACCCTTCGTGACCAAACCGCAGAGTTGTGCTGAACGGCTTGCACCTGGCGAGCGTGTTCCTCAAGCGCAGGATCCAGCCTCTGCAGGAGAGGCCCTCCACGATGTAGGAATACCAGGGTGTTGGAGACCCCAGCCGCGTGAGGCGCGAAGAACTTTTGAATGTTGAATTCGAGAAGAAAATCGCGGCCATCACCAGCTTGAAAGTGGGCGAGGCCTTCCCTGACTGCTCTGTCACATCTTTTGAGGCTTCGAGACCTCCTCCACCCAAAGTAAGTTCAAATTATCTCTTGTCTTAGTTCTTTTTCTAGCTTGAAAGTTTGTCGACTGAATTTATTCTTCCTTTTCTTCTTGTAGAGTTTAGCGGTGGTCACCTGCTACCTGCCAGTTTCCGGTGAAGAAGTCTCGGGCTTGTTGGCGAGCAACGTGGATGTCCCTGCCGACACCAGCGTCGTCGAAGCCGATTCGAGTTCTGATCATGACTCCTCGGATGACGTGGAAGAATCGGGTAGTGATCTCCATCACCGCAAACTCCGCCGGACGGAGGGGGACGAAGCTACTTCTAAGGACAACTCCCTTGGCGGAGGGTCTGATAAGGAGCGTCTCCACGCGACCCCGCTGAGTGTGCGCGCTCCTCTTGCTCTCAAACCGATAAGCCAAACCGCTTGGAATGCGGATATGCTGGATGATGAAGATGATGACGAGTAAGTTTTCGCTTCTTCGTTCTAGTCGAATGTTTCCTTTTTGTTTCTTCTGACACTTGTTGTTTTCCTTCATGACAGCCTCCAATCCATCAGCCCTGGCCGGTTTTCTTCTTCACTTCCTCTCGAAAAAAGGAAAGAAGTTGCTGATGCGGGTGGGACTCCAACTGCCGGCACCGTCCAGAACTCGCCGAGTCTAGTGCCCACAGCTGCGGCTACGGACTATCGGCTCCCTAGCTTTGCGGTTAGGGGTTCGACCTCGAAAGAAGTTTCGGGCAGCTCGGTTGATCCTCTCTGCATTGCTCAAGGCCAGGTAAACTTTGTTATCTTCCTTCACATCCTGTACTTTGTTCGTTTTAGGATTTTTATCGGGTGCACGACAGTGCTCCCGATGAGAGTAGCCCCCGAGGCTGTAGCTAATCGTGTGCGATTGGCTACAGGCTCAAGAACTTAAGCTTTTTTCTTCTCTTCAATTTATCGGGTGCACGGCAGTGCTCCCGATGGGAGTAGCCCCCGAGACTATTCACGAGTGTGTACAGTCATGAATAGGCTCAAACTTTTCTATCTTTTTTTATTTTCTTTCTACCTTGTTTTGCAGGCTCTCCTTGACTCCCTCGTGGCTGTTGGCCGCCGTGTGATTTCGGCTGAGATGGAGTGCGTGACCCTTCGGGCAGATCGCGACCGACTTGACTCGGAAGGTCAACTCCTCTGAGGTAACTTGATCTGCTTTTTCTCTTTATTTTTTCCAGTCGTGCGAATTTCTTCATCTCTGAAATCCCTTGTTTGTGCAGCTCAAGTCGAAATTCTAAATGCTGAGAAGGCCGATGCTATCAGTCGGGCGAATAACTTCGAGGCTGAATTGGAGACGGCTCGAAAGGAACTTGAGTCCCTTCGCAAGCAATCGGCTGACTACGAGGGGAAGCTCACGGGTGCTGAGGATGCCATGAAGAAATTGGAGGAAGCCGGCGTCAAACAGGACAATGATCTTGTCGACTTCCTTCGTCCTTTAGCTCAGAACTTCGCGAGTAAGTATTACTTGTCTTTGTCATTCTGTGGTTAACTTGGACCGCCTTTGAAACTAATACTGCTTCTTGTAGATATCCTTGGCGTCGCACTAGAGCTGCCTGGGGTCACTCGACTGGATGCGGTGACGGATTCCCTCGCCCAGCTCCGGAAGCATGCGGATGGGATCGGTTCCCTCATCGGTGATACCACCCAAGTGCTGAGGAAATTCCATGAGCACCTTCTGGTGAACGTCCCTGTTCCGCCTACTTTGGGCGGTCTTCTGAAGGTTTTTCTGGAGGACGACATCCTTCAGGCCTACTCAGTTGCCCAGTCAGAGTGCGGAGAGAAGACCGCTATCTAGTTCGCGCTGGCGCATGGAGTTGAAGGCTTGGATGAAGCCTACTCGAGTCTCCCCGTCAATCCTTCCACGGGCAGAAAGGTAGCGCTTCGTCCTTTTGGCGAGCTAGCTGAAGCCCTGGCACGGAAGTGGTCCGCCTTGATTGCTAGTGCCAGTCGCAAGGGGCAACCTACTGCAAGTGGCAGCACTTCCGCGATTCCATAGGATAGGATTTATTTTAAATTGTTCTTCCTGATGAAATGAACCTTTGGGATGTATTCTCGCACTTCTACCTTTAATCAGAATGTTCTTTTGATATCCGAGCTTTGTGATTTTCTGCAATTGATTGTTGTGAAGTACTCCCTATGGGAGTAGCCCCCGAGCACCTGTTTGAATGGGTGGTTTTACTTTCTCGAGTGGGATTATTCTGAAACTTTTTTCTTTAACCTTTGTGTTAGAAATGAAGGCTGCACCGTAGTGCATATGCAAGACATTAAAGATTACTATGTGATTCATGCGGGCATTACACCAAAATACATAGACCGTCATCCAACTGCATCTGTGACTAATAATCCACCTTCCGACTATCATCCGAACAAACGTTGGGTATTAAGTTGCAAGCAACAGATAATCACAGTAAGCAAATTGTGTAATGTAAACAATGAAAAAACATCGTTGTTTTCTCCCTAATGGCAACGGCACATCCTCCATCCGTCACGTCTCTATCACTCGAGCAGAGATGCAAAGGAGGCATGAACCCACTATCGAGCATAAATACTCCCTCTTGGAGTCACTAGCATCTATTTCGCGAGAACATGTACTAATAACGGAGAGCATGCAAGATCATAAATAACATATGTATGATTATAACATGATAGATTGATAATCGGAAGACATAGCATTCCACATTCATGGGATCCCAACAAACACAATATCTTGCATTACAATAAGATGATCTCTATTATGTAAGGCAGCTCACGAGATCTAAACATGAGGAATAAAGTGGAGGAGACAACCATCTAGCTACTGCTCTGGACCCAAAGTCCAGGGATGAACTACTCATGCATCACTCCAGAGGCGGGCATGGTGGTCTAGAGCCCTCTGGTGATGAATTTCTCTCCCAACAGGGTGACGGAAGAGCTCGAGAACCCTCCCGATCTCGGGTTGATAATGACGGCGGCCTCGGGTGTTTCTCGGGAAAAAGTGGTATGTCTTGAGGGTTCACGTATCGGGGGGAATAAATATGCGAAAGGGCGATGGCGGTGGATTCCCGTGGGCCCACACCATCCCACGGCGCGGCTAGGGGGTGCCTCCCTATGGTGTGGCCCTCCTTGTGCCCCCCTCCGTGGAACCTTCGGGAGTCCGTGGAACCTTCGGGTTTTCTAAGACTTTCGGGCTTCGAATTTTCCAATTCCGTGAATGATTCCAGAACAAATTTTCTGAAACAAAAAACATAAAAAAAGTCAACTGGATCTGTGGGTACAGCCGTCTGCCCCGCCAGTGGCGGCATAGTTGACATCGTGTGTGTCATCGCATCAGCCTTTAGCCCATGCCTCCTTTTCCCCATTGCTTTCCTTGCTTGTCAGAACCGTCCGGCTGGAGCCGCCAGCCGGCCAAGACCAGCCGGCCGTAGCGAGGCGGCCTAATTGTAGCCGCCTGTCATGTGTCCAGACCAGCCCACCATCTTCCTGGCCTTGCACTAATCTTGTCATAATCGGGGGTCAATCTCCCCGACAATACCTGCTATCTTCCCCGGACCAACCAATGTGAACAATTGAATTTGACGCCTTAAGTGTCTGACCCCTACAGGTACGATAACTAGTAGACATGATTGGATAACCATTTTTCTAATCAATAATCAATATCGGGCCGTGGACATCCATATTGATTCATACAAATTATATGGTGAAACTCTACTGAACCTGCTGGTTATTAAGTAAGTTCCTATTACTTAGGATACCAATTAATACTTCGAGACAAGATCATGATTATAATCTTTAATCACTATATCACATTATTCTCGATGTCCAGTTGTCGAATCTGTATCTCAACAAGTCCCTCGGGTGAACCCATAGGGTTTCGATTAGGAGAACGTGTAGGCGCTGGTGACAATCGTCAGCTATACAGGGGACACGATTTACCCAGGTTCGGGGCCCTCGTAGAGGTAAAACCCTTACTCCTGCCTTTGTCGATCTGTATTCACGAATAGATCGATTACAATGGGGGATTGCTCAAGTCGAGAGTACGATCTCGAGCTCAAGGCTTGGTGGTGCGGTATTGCTTGGTCCTCTCCCGGTGGTTCTCCTGGCCTTATATAGGTGGCCAGGTCTCAAACCATACCCGTGTAGGACTCAAACTCTAACCCTATGTCGGTTACAAGTTTCATATCTTAACCCGCAATGAATTGCGGGTGGGCTTCAATTGGGCCTTCTAGAATAATCCACGACGCCTCCTTTAGAGCCTCGGCCGTGGGCCTGAGACCGGGTAGGCAAACCCGACAGGCCTAGGATCCATCCCTTCGTCAGTAGCCCTCGAGTGTTTAGTCGACTGAGAATCAGTCGGGTGAGCACTCAGAGTCCGTTCTTGATTTCTTCGATTGGTTATTCAATCGTCTGGTTTTGAGGGTGTATACCCTGTGCGCGATGCGCTTCTGTACTCGAGCATCGAGTGGTAAATGTGCCTTGTGTTGGCTGTTTTCGCAGAAGGATGCGGCTCAGTCGCTTGGCTCTCCCGAAAGATCAGGGCCAATTAATTGCATCTAGGGCAAAAACGGTTCTGGCCTACACAAATTCGAGACCTCCGACTCGAATCCGGCGAGGTGATCGTTGCGACTGGGCCGTTGAGGTCTTACTGAGTCGAACTTAACCTAAAGGGGTACCCGGCGCGTCCGCTAGGATTTTTCTTCGTGTTGTTGACACGGAATTTACCGGAGGACACAGCTTGAGTGCGATCCCATGCCCTCAAGAGAGATCTTTTGGGTCTTACCTTCGTATTCGAAAGAAATATGACATCCGGATGTGCCTAGTCGGCCGAACGATCCGGGAGATTGATGTGTGTACATCGTATGATCGAGTGGTCGGAGCTACGCACTAGCAGGTTTTTGTCCACAGACATTTCGAGTGAAAATTTTCTCCCTTGATTTTGCGCACAAAGTGCTTTGTGCTTTGTAATCTTCCTTCCATACGAAAGAGTTTTCGTGTTTGGAAATTTTGTCATGCCCATTCGAAAAGAAATATCGTATCTGGGACTTTTATGCTAGAGAATTTTCGCGTCACAGTTTGTCCATACGAAGTTATTTCGTGTTTGGAGCTTCATGCGAAGGAGTTTTCGCATTTTTGATTTGCCCATACGAAGTCTATTTCGTGTTTGGGGCTTTTATCCGAAGAAATTCTGGGCTTGATGATGTGCGCTATGACGTCACGGCGCACTTTATCCTCCCGATGGGACATGACGGAGCGAGAGCAGAGGTGCTGGCGCACCTTGTCAGCTTTTTGACCGGAAACGAGACGTCGTTTCCGGTTTTTACGCGAACTGCACGCAGTAATTGTGCACGATCTACTGTTGGGATCGTGGCACGAAACAGCTTCTGCCGCCCTTTCGTTTCAGCTTCACGCGTGGCAGCTGCGATGGGCGCCACGTTGCTCGCTGAACGGCCAGGATTGGGCGGCTCCGTGTATAAATGTGGCCCTTAGGTAAACGGTGAAAATTTCCCGTCATTCGCTTCCAGCCTTCGTCTTCCTCGCGCTCAAATCTTTCTCTGTGAGCTCGCACCAGCATCCATGGCGGGAGGCAAGAAACGCAGTGCAGCTGCTTCTTCTTTGAAGGCTATGGAGGAAGTTCCCACGCCACCTGCTCCGCGCTCAGGCGACTGGCGCTCGCCCAACACGACGAACAAAAGCATCAAGGAGATGCAGAGGGAGGGGCTGCTGCCTCCAGAGACCGAAAAGCGGGTGCGCCTCGGTAAAAAAGAGAAGGTACCAAATTCCCGCGTGAACGAATGCGTGATCTTCGCGGATCATGTTTCGCGCGGGCTCTCCTTCCCCCTCCATCCTTTCCTTGTGGCATTGTTGTATGTCTATGGCATACAGATCCACGATCTGCCTCCAAATGCGGTGCATCACATCTCGTGCTTCATCGTTTTTTCCAGGGCTTCTTGGGCATCCGCCCTCACTGGGGCCTTTGAAAGGCCCTCTTCAAGGTGCGTGTCTTCCGCGAGAAATCGCGGGTAGAGACTGAGTCCCGAGAGCCGCTGTGCACCGGTGGCTTTGGAATCCAGATGAAATCGGACAACTGCTACTTCGGGATGCACTTCATCGACTCCGTGCAAGGATGGAGAAAGAAGTGGTTCTACATCGTTGACAACAGCGCGGGTGGATCTAATCAGTTCCACCCGTTCGTTGTCCTGAAGTGGCGGAAGTCCTGGGCGCACAAGCTTTCAGCCGAAGAAAGTCGAATTGTCGCCCCGCTACTCGCCAAGGAGGCCGCCCTTCGTGACCAAACCGCAGGAGTTGTGCTGAACGGCTTGCACCTAGCGAGCGTGTTCCTCAAGCGCAGGATGCAGCCTCTGCAGGAGAGGCCCTCCACGATGTGGGAATACCAGGGTGTTGAAGACCCCAGCCGCGTGAGGCGCGAAGAACTTTTGAATGTTGCATTCGAGAAGAAAATCGCGGCCATCACTAGCTTGAAAGTGGGCGAGGCCTTCCCTGACTGCTCTGTCGCAACTTTTGAGGCTTCGAGACCTCCTCCACCCGAAGTAAGTTCAAATTTTCTCTTGTCTTAGTTCTTTTTCTAGCTTGAAAGTTTGTCGACTGAATTTCTTCTTCCTTTTCTTCTTGTAGAGTTTAGCGGTGGTCACCTGCTACCCGCCAGTTTCCGGTGATAAAGTCTCGGACTTGTTGGCGAGCAACCTAGATGTCTCTGCCGACACCAGCGTCGCCGAAGCCGATTCGAGTTCTGAGCATGACTCCTCGGATGACGTGGAAGAATCGGGTAGTGATCTCCAGCACCGCAAACGCCGCCGGACGGAGGGGGACGAAGCTACTTCTAAGGACAACTCCCTTGGCGGAGGGTGTGATAAGGAGCCTCTCCACGCGACCCTGCTGAGTGTGCACGCTCCTCTTGCTCTGAACCCGACAATCCAAACCGCTTGGAACGCGGATATGCTGGATGATGAAGATGATGACGAGTAAGTTTTCGCTTCTTCGTTCTAGTCGAATGTTTCCTTTTTGTTTCTTCTGAAACTTATTGTTTTGCTTCATGACAGCCTCCAATCCAGCAGCCCTGGCAGGTTTGCTTCTTCACTTCCTCTCGAAAAAAGGAAAGAAGTTGCTGATGCGGGTGGGACTCCAACTGCTGGCACCGTCCAGAACTCGCCGAGTCCAGTCCCCACAGCTGCGACTACGGACTATCGGCTGCCTAGCTTTGCGGTTAGGGGTTCGACCTCGAAAGAAGTTTCGGGCAGATCGGCTGATCCTCTCTGCATTGCTCAAGGCCAGGTAAACTTTGTTATCTTCCTTCGCATCATGTACTTTGTTCGTTTTAGGATTTTTATCGGGTGCACGACAGTGCTCCCGATGGGAGTAGCCCCCGAGGATGTAGTTAATCGTGTGCGATTGGCTACAGGCTCAGGAACTTGAGATTTTTTCTTCTCTTCAATTTATCGGGTGCACGGCAGTGCTCCCGATGGGAGTAGCCCCCGAGGCTATTCACGAGTGTGTACAGTCATGAATAGGCTCAAACTTTTCTATCTTTTTTTATTTTCTTTCTACCTTGTTTTGCAGGCCCTCCTTGACTCCCTCGTGGTTGTTGGCCGCCGTGTGATTTCGGCTGAGACATGGTGCGTGACCCTTCGGGCAGATCGCGACCGACTCGACTCGGAAGGTCAACTCCTCCAAGGTAAGTTGATCTGCTTTTTCTCTTTATCTTTTCCAGTCGTGCAAATTTCTTCATCTCTGAAATCCCTTGTTTGTGCAGCTCAAGTCGAAATTCTGAATGCTGAGAAGGCAGATGTTATCACTCGGGCGAATAACTTCGAGGCTGAACTGGAGACTGCTCGAAAGGAACTTAAGTCCCTTCGCAAGCATTCGACTGACTACGAGGGGAAGCTCACGGGTGCTGAGGATGCCTTGAAGAAATTGGAGGAAGCCGGCGTCAAACAGGACAACGATCTTGTCGACTTCCTCCGTCCTTTAGCTCAGAACTTCGCGAGTAAGTATTACTTGTCTTTGTCATTCTGTGGTTAACTTGGACCGCCTTTGAAACTAATACTGCTTCTTGTAGATATCCTTGGCGTCGCGCTAGAGCTGCCTGGGGTCACTCGAGTGGATGCGGTGACGGATTCCCTCGCCCAGCTCCGGAAGCATGCAGATGGGATTGGTTCCCTCATTGGTGATACCACCCAAGTGCTGAGGAAATTCCATGAGCACCTTCTGGTGAACGTCCTAGTTCCGCCTACTTTGGGCGGTCTTCTGAAGGTTTTTCTGGAGGACGACATCCTTCAGGCCTACTCAGTTGCCCAGTCAGAGTGCGGAGCGAAGACCGCTATCCAGTTCGCGTTGGCGCATGGAGTTGAAGGCTTGGATGAAGCCTACGCGAGTCTCCCCGTCAATCCTTCCACGGGCAGAAAGGTAGCGCTTCGTCCTTTTGGCGAGCTAGACGAAGCCCTGGCTCGGAAGTTGTTCGCCTTGATTGCTAGTTTCAGTCGCAATGGGCAACCTACTACGAGTGGCAGCACTTCCGCGATTCCATAGGATAGGATTTATTTTAAATTGTTCTTCCTGATGTAATGAACCTTTGGGATGTATTCCCGCACTTCTACCTTTAATCAGAATGTTCTTTTGATATCCGAGCTTTTTGATTTTCTGCAATTGATTTTCGTGAAGTACTTGGGAGTAGCCCCCGAGCACCTGTTTGAATGGGTGGTTTTACTTTCTCGAGTGGGGTTATTCTGAAACTTTTTTCTTTAACCTTTCTGTTTTCCTCCAGGAAATTGGTGCTGTCGTGGAGTCTTCGAGTGGATCTGCTGCACGATTGGATCCGCTCGTTGCTGCTGTTAGCACTTTTGCTGGCCTCCGTGACCGTGTTGCGGATGGTGAGCGAAAGCTAAAAGTTCTGCGTGGGGTGGCTGATGTAGCCAAGTCCAAACAGAAACTTGCGGTTGAACGAGAGCAGTTTGTGATGGATGAATTGGCGGCCGTTGCCAAGGATTTGCTTTGTAAGTATCTCAGCCCCCTAGCTTTCCATGTCTTCTTACTTTCTTTGACTCTGTAGCTTTCTTTGCAGTTGTTCAGCCCGATGATCGGTGTGAAAAGCATTGGGTGGAAAACCATATTCTTCACGAAGCCGGTAGTTCAAAACCCCATGCAAATAACGTTTGGTCCGATCCTAGTCGAGGCTTTGTGCTTTCTACTTTGAAGTATCGAGTAGTCCAGGCGAAGATGCTCGTGAGTTCCTGCCATGAGACCTTGATTGCTGTGAACTCTGCTTTCTATCCATTGGAAAGGGGTTCAGAAGATTTGAGCCATCTCCTCGTGAGAAGGAGAAATTCGCGAGTGCGTTTGCAACCAGATGATCTGCGGGTCTGTATTAGCACTTTCCTTCGTCCGATTGTGGCATCTTGAGGTGAATTTCAACTCTGTAGCCATGCTCCCTGATGGTCTAGTCGACATGGCCCCTCATTATAGAGCTATTCGGCCTGCAGCAAAGGAAATTATTTGATTGACCTCGGAAGAGGTGGATCGGGTATTAGCTGAGGAAAACGCTCGCCGCCGTATGTAATCGTAGGATGTATGTATCATGTTACTTTGTATAGCATATGGAAACTTTATAAGGTGCCGACCTTTTTTGTATTCCTGTCTTTGTAAATGAAGCTATTTTTTTTTTGAAACATTTTCTACTCCAGGGGAGACCCCCACAGCCCTTTATTACCAACCACAAGTGTTACAGTTACAGATATGTACAAATAAACATGAGATGAGACTAAGAGAGTCTATCCCAGACTAAGATAAGGAGTTAATCCATAAAGCTAAATCAGCAGCCAAAGCAGCACTCAACCTATGCTTAAGCATAAGGAGATCCAACAGAAAGCCCACTTTCCATCCCATAAAGGAATGCCTTTCAGATTTAAAAATTACTCCATTTCTCTGCTTCCAAATATTCCAGCAAGCAATAATCACAATCTCTGTGAAACATGGCCCCTTGAAGGACTTTTTGGCAGCAGCGAGATTTTGCACAAGTGTGTCATCACTCCAACTTTTTTGCAAATAATTCCAAATTCGAGAGCTGAAAACACATTGAAAGAACAGATGTATCCAGTCCTCATTGCACTGTGCACAACAAAGAACACAATGATCTGTACCTTCAATCTTCCAGTTTCTCCTTTTGATCATATCCTTTGTATTAATCCTATCCTTGAGAATCAACCAAGCAAAGAATTTATGTTTTGACATACATTTGGATTTCCATATCCACTTTGCAGGCCCATCAGGACTTAAATGACCAAATTGCATCTGATAGAAATTCCTGGAGGTGTATACCCCTTTATTGAAATTGCATCTCCAACTGTCCTCAGAATCAGTCAACTGAACATTATTTAAATTTCCACTCAGATCAGTAAACTCCTGGAAAGCTTCAGTTGAAAGCGGCAATACAAAGGCATCTGAGAGGTCTGCCAATGAAAGAATGTCTCTTATAGAGGACAGAGGATCAATGGCAAAAGAGAATAACCTTGGAAATTTTATAGCCAAAGGTTGTCCCATCCACGAATCCTTCCAGAAAAGGCCAGTAGAACCATTAACCAAAACACAGGAGGACAAGGAACACCAGGTTTCTGCCAATTGCATAACACCTCTCCACCAGAATGAACCACAAGAGGTGACAGCATGTGGTACTGTTTGGAAATAGTAAGCATTCTTTACTAAATGGACCCAAGGGATATCCACAGAATTATAGAGTTTTGCCAGGAACTTCAGTAACAGAGCTCTGTTTTGAATCTGGATATTGATGATCCCTAAACCTCCTTTGTTTTTGGGTCTACAAACCATATCCCAGGCAGCTAATGAGTTCACTCTTTGTTTATTCTTGTCCTTTCTCCATAAACATCTTCTCCTTGCTTTATCAATTATATCAATGACACCTTTAGGAATTACAAGAGTGCACATGTAATAGGAAGGCAAGGAGGAAAGAACCGAATTCACAAGAACCAAACTATCCCCATAAGAAAGGAAAGAGACAGTAGCCGAAAGTCTCCTCTCAATTCTGTCAATTAATGGTGCAAAATCCTTGATAGTCGGTTTTGTGGTTCCCATAGGCAAGCCTAAATAAGTAAAGGGCATAGAAGCCACAGAGCAATCAAGGACAGAAGCCAGGTTAACAGTTTCCTGCTGGGATAAATTGATCGGTATCATCGACGATTTATTATAATTCACTTTTAGCCCAGTGAGACGAGCATAAAGATTAAGCAGGTCTTTAAAAACCAATAACTGATCCGGTTCAGCAGGAAGAATGACTAAAGTGTCATCAGCATATTGCACAATAGGAAAGTCACCACCAATTGGAATTGGCAATCTGAGTCACCACCAATTGGAAAGTCACCACCAATTGGAATGATGCTATGTTAGGCATAGGCCCCGTGTGTTTGGGGTGTATACCTGTTATTTAGCGTGTAAAGATTAATGACTTGAGAACTATGGTTGAGAAACCATGTAATTTATTAATATGACTGAGAAGTCATGTATTGTCTTCGAGCTACAGTATGGCTAGTATAGCCTTATTTTGTCGAGTAGAATAATCTAAGGATAAAATTTGTGGAGGTGCGCAACATTCCATGGATTGGAGTAGATGCCACCGGTCTCGGGGTTCTTCAGTCGATAAGCGCAACCAGGGATAACTTCGTGTATTATGAAGGGTCCTTCCCACGGTGGTTCGAGCTTGTGTCCTTCCTTCTACTTGAGTCACAGCACCAAATCTCCTACCACGAAGGCTCTGTGGCGTATACGGCGGTTGTGGTAGTTGCGTAGCGACTATTGATATACGGAGGATCTTGCGAGTGCAATGTAACGTATTTCGTCGAGTGCATCCATGTCTTCTGCGAGTGCCTTGTTAGAGGTTTCTTCGCTGTAAGCGACGACTCGTGGGGCGCTGAACTTGACGTCTTCGGGAAGGACTGCTTCAGCTCCATATACCATGAAAAATGGTGTGTAGTTTGTTGATCGATTTCGGGTCATGCGTAGGCTCCATAGTACGGAGGGTAACTCCTCTGCCCAATGTCCTGCTGCTGGGTGCAGTCGATCTAGTAGCCGTTTTTTTATTCCAACCGAGACCAATCCGTTGGATCGCTCGACTTGGCCATTGGTTTGCGGGTGAGCCACAGAGGCGAAACTGAGGGTGATGCCCTTTTTCTCGCAGAACTGCTCTGTTTCCTTTGCTGTGAAATTGCTTCCATTGTCGGTGATGATGTTGTTTGGTATTCCAAATCTGCCCACGATGGAGTCAAGGAATTTGACGGCGCATTGAGCGCTGGCTGAGGTGACTGGCATGGCCTCACTCCATTTTGTAAATTTGTCGACTGCAACTAGCAAGTGTGTGTATCCTCCGGGTGTTGATTTTGTCAGAGGTCCTACCATGTCTAGCCCCCATTGCGCAAAGGGCCAAGCGATTGGGATCATGTGAAGCTCAGTGGAAGGGGCGTGCGGCTTGGGCGCAAATCTTTGACATGCGTTGCATCTGTCGACTAGGTCCTTTGCATCCCTGGCTGCTGTGAGCCAGTAGAACCCTGCGCGAAAAGATTTACCCACGATTGCCTTCCAGCTAGCATGGTGTCCGCAATCTCCTTGGTGGATATCCCGTAGTAGTTCCTTGCCATCCTCAGGCGCTATGCATCTTTGTAATATTCCCGATATGCTCTCCTTTCATAGTTCTCCATTGAGTACTAGAAAAGCTTTGCTGCGTCGCACTATCTGTCTAGCCTCGCGAATATCTGCTGGGAGCTGTTTGTTGGACAAGTAGTCGAGGTATTTCTGCGTCCAGACTGGCTCGACCTTGCAGGCTGACCTCTGTCTCCAATGTCTCGGGTGCTTTTGCTGCTTTTTTGACTTTGACTGATCGTTTTATCATCCTTTCGAAGTATATTCCAGGCGGTATGGGTGTGTTTGTAGAACCCATGTTTGCCAATTTATCCGCTTCTTCGTTGCTGGATCGTGCAATGTGCTTTAGTTTGCACCCTTGGAAACTTCCTTCGAGTAGATTGTACATATCTCGATAGGCAACCATGTTTTCTGCAATGGCGTCACACTCTTTCATTGTCTGCTGCACTATGAGGTTTGAATCTCCATAGATCATTAGTCGGGTTGCTCCACAGGCAATCGCCATCTCCATGCCGTGTAGGAGGCCTTTGTACTCTGCATCGTTATTTGACACCGGGTCGTCGGGTGGAAAGTCCAATCGGAGGACGTATTGTAACTTGCCACCTCTCGGGGATATTAGGACTACCCCAGCTCCGGCTCCTTCGTTTCTCTTTGATCCATCGAAATACATTATCCAATTGCTTGTATACTCTGGAGGGCCTGGTGTTTGTAGTTCTGTCCACTCGCTTAGGAACTCCACGAGCACTTGTGATTTGATAGACTTGCGACCAGCGTATATGATGTCCCAGGCGCCGAGCTCGATACTCCACTTTGCAATTCTTCTAGATGACATTGGGTTATTCATGATAGTACCCAGTGATGCGTCGTTTACCACCGTGACGGTGTGTTCCTGGAAGTAATGTTTGAGCTTTTCGGCTGTGAGCACCACACCGTACGCGAGCTTCTGGTAATGGGGATATCTCTGTTTGCAGGGCGAAAGTACTTCGCTGATGTAATATATTGGCCTTTGGATACCAAACGGCTTGCCGTCCTCCGGCCGTTCGACCACGATTGCTGTGCTAATGACCTGATTTGTCGCGGCTAGGTATAGGAAAGTGGCTCCCGTTCTTGTGGCGTTGTCCAGGACGCGCCTGCTCTGCAATGCTCGCTTGAGGTCTGCGAATGCTTTCTGTGCTTCGGGCGTCCACTCGAACTTATCCGTTTTCTTCAGTAACTTGTAGAAGGGTAGCACTTGCTCGCCTAGCCTTGCAATGAATCTTCTTAGGGAGGCTAGTCGTCCCGCGAGCTGTTGCACGCCACGGAGATTGGTTGGCTCCTTCATTGTCAGGATTGCTTGGATTTTTTCCGGGTTAGCTTCGATCCCTCTAGCGGAGACCAGGTACCCGAGAAGTTGTCCTGCAGGGACGCCAAAGACACACTTGGTCGGGTTGAGCTTGATTCGGTATGCGTTCAACGCGTCGAATGTTTCTCTGATATTATCGAGAAGCGTATCTTCCACTCGAGTCTTGATGACGATGTCGTCAACGTACACTTGCACGTTCTTGCTAATGAGCTTGGCGAGGCATTTTTGCATGCAGCGCTGATATGTTGCGCCTGCGTTTTTCAGCCCGAAGGGCATTGTTGTGTAGCAGTAAACACCGTGGGGTGTTATAAAAGCCGTCTTCTCCTCGTCCTCCTTCTTCATCCTGATTTGATTATAGCCTGAGTAGGCGTCCGAGAAAGAGAGGCGTTGGCAACCTGCTATAGAGTCCACGATCTGATCGATTCGTGGCAGGGGAAAGTTATCCTTTGGGGCAGTGTTTATTCAACGACGTGTAGTCGATGCACACGCGAAGGATGTTGGTATTTTTCTTCGGGACCAGCACCGGGTTTGCTAACCAGGTGGAAATTTTTATCTCGCGAATAAATTTTGCTGCGCGTAGTCTGTTTACTTCTTCTCCGAGTGCTTTTTGTTTGGGCTCTGAGAACCTTCGGGTAGTCTGCTTGATAGGCTTGGCGTCTTTGAAGACTTCGAGTGAGTGCTCGGCGAACTCCCTGGGTATCCCTGGCATATCTGAAGGCTGCCCGGCGAAAATTTCCTAGTACTCACGGAGGAGCTCGACGAGCGCGCCTTTCTATGCCGGCGAGAGGGTGGTAGACACCATCACCGTCTTCGCAGAATCCGTCGGGTGTACTTGATGCTTGCGGGTACTGCTATTTGTGTTGAACTCGAGCTCTGGAGCATTCTTCTTTGTGAGAGGCATCACGGAGTGATCCGTGGTCTTTGCTATCTCATCTAGTTCTTCTTGCATCCCGAAGGATTGGGCGATCTCGTTGAATTCGATGTCGAATTTATTGGACTTTTGAAAATCGCCGTCGATGGTGATTGTACCATATTCTCGAGGTAACTTGAGCTGCAGGTATGCGTAGTGTGGTACTGCCATGAATCTGGCGATCGCCGTTCGACCGAGAATGGCGTGGTACTGTGAGGGCCAATCGACAACTTCGAAATCGAGAAATTCTCACCTATAATTGCTTCGGTTGCCTAGCACCACCTCTAGGTTGATCGTTCCGCGTGGATGGACTGCTTTCCCTGGAACTATCCCGTGGAAGGATGTCTCTGATTCCGCGAGTCCATCCAAATTCTTGTTCATACGCCGGAGCGTGTCTGCGTAGATGATGTTGATGCCACTGTCTCCGTCCATGAACACGCGAGCCAGCTCGTAATTGCCAATTTGTGCTTGTATGACAAGTGCGGCTTGTCCTGGCCGATAGACTCGCGGAGGGTGGTCTTCCTTGGAAAAGGTTATCGGTTGTTCCGCCATCTTCAGATACTCAGTTCTTGTAGGTGGAGTTTGCATAGCCATGCATAGCTGTCGCGTGTTTGTCTTCTGAGCTCTGCGTGATGGACAAACCTTTTGTATCATGCCTAAGAGTCCTGCTGGGTTCGGGTACCCGTTGGCTCCCTGACTTGGGGTAGGTGGCGCTGGCAGCGCAGCTAGCATTGCGGTTTGGTTTCCTGCTGGGGGCAGGGGTTGCGGCTGTTGAAATAATTGAGTTCCTCCTCCAGGAAGTGGCGGGTAACCCTGATTAATTGATGCTCTGTTTTTCTTCAAGAGGGCCTCGTGGGCATCGATGAACTTTCGGCAATCCTTGAGAAGGTGTGTTGCCTTAGTTTTGCATGTGCGCTTATCTGTAAATAGATGTAGCGTGCAGTAACGGTCGAGGTCCTCCTCGGGGGTTTTGTCTTCTTGCTTTGGATTCCACTCGCGTTTTCCACGATATCCGTTGTCGCGATTTTTTGTGAACTCCGCTGCCACAAATTCTTCTCGATCATCATTGTCGTAGTTCTTTCTTCTTTTCTTTCGATTATGGCGATCGTCATCGCGTGCTGGGGATGAATCTTTCTCATTGCACACTGCGTCTTTGCCGTTTGCCCATCTATCGGCTATGGCCATCAATTCTCCCATGGTTTTGGATGCTAGTCGCCCCAGTTCTTCCCTGAAAGAAGTTCGCCGTGCTCCTTTGGCGAATGCTTCAACCGCGACTTCTTCCGAAATATTTCCCACTGTATTCCTTAGTGTGGTCCATCGCTGGATATATTCGCGAGTAGACTCGCCACTTTTCTGCTTGCAAGCTCGTAGCTCCTCGATGGTCGCAGGTCTTTTGTACGTTGCCTGGAAATTTTTGCAGAAATCGAGGTTTAGGTCGTCCCAAGACCCATAGCATGCCTTCGGCCTTCCTTCGAGCCAGCTGCGGGCACCACCGACTAGGTATATGTTGAGGTACTGCATAGCTGTGTTTTTGTTCCCACGTTGGCATTTTACTGCTGTGAGGTAATTTGACAACCATCGTATTTCTGTACTTCCGTGGATAGCTTAAATCTTTTGGGTAGCGGCGCTTCGCTGATGATGCGGGTAAAGCATAGGGCTCCGCAGACTTCCTCATCGGAGGAGGTGGATGGGGAGCGCGCACGATTTCTGGCCGCCCGACCTTTATCAACCTTGCGCTGGGCGATGTCCGATCGCGCGTTGTATCCAGGCTCATCGCGATTGGTGTCTCCTCTCGATTCTTTGCTGCGGTGTCACGAGCGGGTGCTGTCTCGATCTTTTCGCGGATTGCGATCTCGATTTCCTCGTGGGCTGCGATCTCGATTCCTCCGTGAGCTGCGATCTCGACCTCTTCTCGGGCTGCGGCTACGGTCTCGACCCCTTGGGCTGCTATCGCTACCACTCGGGCTATCTCCTCGTCGTCGAACTTCTTTCCCCCATGCTCGGCGGGGTGATTTTTCCTTGTCAGGTGATGTGCCCCTACGTCCACGGGGTGCTTCTTTGTCCTTCTGTTCGGCTGCTTTCCTGCGATCATAGGAGGCAAGTTTTGCGGCTGCCATGCCTAGTCCTTTCTGCACTTGCTTGTATTTTTCCGCGCGGGGGTCGTTTTCCCCTGGTTGATTTATCTGCATGTAGGTAGCTGCGGCTAGCACCGCGGCTGCGGTAGTTTGCGGATGGATGTTTCCTTCCTCGTCCACGCGCATAAGTGATTTGCTGATTCCCCTTAAGGACTCGCCGTCCATGGTCGCGGTTCTTGAGGCGCGTCCCTTCTTCTGGGGGCGGTTCCCGACAGAAGGTGTTAGGGACAGCTCAGCTCGACGTTGACTTGACTCGTCTGCCAGTCTTTTTTGTTTGGCTAAATCTTCCCAAGCGTCTTTGATCACAGTGGCCGCTCTCACTAGATGATAGTGGTAGGCGATTAAGTCTTCGTGTGGGGCCTCGGCCGTAAGTGGTTTGCTCGTGCGGATAGCCTCCTTTGCTCGGACCAAGGCGTCTCGCGAGACGTTGATTTCAGCGCGTTCCTTCGAGCTTTGTTCAGTTTCCGCTGGTGGCTTTTACGATCCTGCCATGCAGACCTGAGCCAGATGTGGTTTGCGAGTCCTAGCCGTAGCTTGGAAAGCCTCCCTGACCCGAGACGGCTCCTCTGTAGAGATGGTATGGAAATTTCCGGTGTTGAGGCGGATGGACTCGCCACTTTTTGCCAAGTAGGGGCATGAATCGATAGCTCCTGGGCTGGGAATTGACTCAGATCCTGATTCTTCAGGGAAGTGAAGGATCCCTTCTTTGTTGGTGTAGAACTTAAAGCTCCCGAAAGTCAAGGTGACGCTCTTCTCCAGATCGTTGAATACCGGACGTGATTCCGGCGAGTGAGGGGTGACTACGACAGATCCGATCTGAATCGGGTTGGTCGGAACCGAAGTCGAAGGTTTCCAACGTGAGTTGGTCGTCGATGAAGCCGAAGATGCCGGAGATCCAGCGCCCGCCGTTTCCACAGACGACGCCAATTGTCGAATCTGTATCTCAACAAGTCCCTCGGGTGAACCCATAGGGTTTCGATTATCAGAACGTGTAGTTGCTGGTGACAACCATCGGCTAGACAGGGGACACGATTTACCCAGGTTTTGGGCCCTCGTAGAGGTAAAACCCTTACTCCTGCCTTTGTCGATTTGTATTAAAGAATAGATCGGTTACAATGGGGGATTGCTCAAGTCGAGAGTACGATCTCGAGCTCAAGGCTTGGTGGTGCGGTATTGCTTGGTCCTCTCCCGGTGGTTCTCCTGGCCTTATATAGGTGGCCAGGTCTCAAACCATACCCGTGTAGGACTCGAACTCTAACCCTATGTCGGTTACAAGTTTCCTATCTTAACCCGCAAGGCATTGCGGGTGGGCTTCAATTGGGCCTTCTAGAATAATCCGCGACGCCTCCTTTAGAGCCTGGGCCGTGGGCCTGAGACCGGGTAGGCACACCCGACAGGCCTAGGATCCATCCCTTCGTCACTAGTATGATTCATTTTACTCGTTACCATGTTATAGTATCACTATGACTAATTTCATGTCTTTGTATGCGCAGACTTATTAACAGAGATACTATTACACCGAGTCTATTCTGGATGTATTTCTCTATTGAGTAGAGGAGTAATTCCTAGGTTTGAGCTATCACGATGATATGAACACAATCGAGAATACCCAGCAATGGCATTTTTTATCACATGTTTTACGGTGTGAAACTTGACTATACCAAAGCAAACTTTCGAGCGAAAACTACCGTTTATTCTAAGAGCCAAAGGAATCAAACAAAATAACCATCTTATGATGATACTATTTATAGCAATGCTAATAAAAACCTTGTAGTATCTCAACTTTTTGGGTCTATGCAATCATAATATTGAAACGACAATGTGCTCACATATATATTGACATTACAAATATGCGTGACGACAAAACGTGGTCATATAATATTAACGAGTTTGTCTATGAGACATGAAATTATAATTGTGTGTTTATGTCTCTACACGTGCGTATGAGTTTTTCTCTAAATCTGATATTAAGTGACCACAACAGTTATACGTTAAAAACATAATACATTAATCATGAAACTGATATATTTTATTTTCTGTTGGGCATACATCAAACACTAAACTAGGCTAGAGGGGAGATGAGCACTTTGGCTTGGACAACAAATCTGCCTTTCATTTAGATATTAAGAAAATTCAATAAATAAATCTAGTAGTTAGAAACAACATAATGGAGAAAATACGCTAGACACAAATTAATTGGCCAAGTTTCTTAATTTCCATACTAAGCTCTCCTCTCTTCTTCCTGGTGATGTTTACAGTAGATAAACCACTTGCAGTAGAGGTACCAACATGATCACAGAAATTTCATTTCCGTTTGATACTACCCCCACCTGCTAATTTCCACTAAAACAGTAACATGATTCCATAGTGGAGCCTTACGATATGTACGTAGGACTCAAGAGAAAGCCCGAAACAATAGGCGGCTAGGTCGGGATCATGGTGGGGGACTGCCGAGGGGTGGTGAAACACGAGAGGAAGAAGGGATAAAAGTAGGGTATCGTGACTTATCTCGGCCAATGCGTATCGGATTGTTATCAGTAACTAGCACGGTGGCCCTCGCAAATGCGAGGACAACATCTGTAGTTGGCTAAATTGACAACGTAATAAAATATGGTTTCGCTAATATCACTTTATTTCTATTATGTGGCAAGAAAAATATCACACATGGAATAAAAAATTTGTGGGATTATGTTTATCTTTGATAAAAAAACATTGAATTAAGATAAAAATGACGCATCTCCTTAATAGATAGGTCACATTAAATAAAGTGCATTATCTTGTTTTGACATTTCCTCCTCTCATTTACACACCGCATGTCACAATGTGGAAAGTTTTAGAACCATTAACGTGGCAAACAGTGGCCATTATTTCTATACGAATATACTTATAAGAAACTATTAATTTCTAGGCATATTTGCTACATATTTATACATACTTTGTCAAAGATGGACAAATATGACTTAATGTATTTTCTCAGTTATGCGGAAGGACTACGCGGCTTGGATAGAATATTTTAAGACTCCCAATCAGTTGTTTATTTACTGTGTAATTAGGATGACATGTGCCATTTTATTATATGAGAGAAAGAGCGTCAATAGTCTGAATATATCTACCATACAAACAAAGGAATATCCAGCAAAACATTTTTTAAGAATTAAGTGTACGCTTCTCTGGTCCTTGGATTAAAAATATTATGGAAACACCATGTGTATACTAAATATGAAACATCTCAAGCGAGAATCTCTGATGACTTAACCCTGTGTTTATCAGCAAGAAAAAATATTTTATAATGAGAGTGACGTAACCGTCGGTAGTGTGTTGACTAATGTTGTAGCTTCATCAACTTCGAAGGTTCGACGCTTTATGTAGCCTTTAGTCAGAGTATGCCTTTTCTGTTTGAAATGGAGGTTCTACCCCTTGTCTCTGCATCAATATGATGCACACAGCAGAGTATTTCTTTTGTGGAGGGACAATATCATCCTCTTGATAATATGTGTTGAGTCAGGCATATGTATCATTATTAGGCCGCACCATGTTGTAATGTCAGGTATGTTTCCGTTTATGGTGCGACCAATATTGTGACTTTATTAAAATTCCCTAACTCCGAACTTCCGGAAGCGTTTTGTGAGAGTGGTTATCCGATGGCAGATTTTTTTAATCATTTATATGTAATCTTAATAAATAAAATGTAATTTTAATTTTGCAAATCGTACGACTTCTAAATTATGGAGGTGTCTTTTAACTGTGTTGGTGTGATGGCAACCAAACAAAATTTTCTGAATCCTAGAAACAGCGTACTCCCACCTTTCACAATTGAGCTTAAAATCAAAATTTTAGAAAATTGACCAAGTATATGTAAACAATAACATCTAAAATAAAAAATCATGATAAAATGTATTTTAATTTCTTTTACCAATTTGGTATTATGAATGCCGGTATTTAATCCTTCAGGTATGGTTAAAATTTTACCAATTTTGGGTATGACTAAATTCAATTTGGAAGTACGTGCTAACCAATTTTTTTTAAAAATCTAAATATTTAATGACTAAATTTGATTCTTTGCCACCATGTTCCAGCTAGTTTTCTTTTTTCCTTGCTGCTATGACATGGGTACACCTTTACCACCACGTTTAATGAAGGTTATTTTTTTCAGGTTTCGCGTAGCAGCCAAGGTGTTCGGACACGTTTTCTTTTGGCTTCCCGATATCACGTTCCATGGAACGTAGCTATCTCGTACGCGCGCGGCCGCTGTTTGAACCAACCCAGTTATTTACCCTTTTCCGCTTAGCCAACATATAGTTAATCTGGTCCACGTACGAACGCTGTTTAAACGAACCAACGCTATTTATGTTTTTTTTTCTCGCTTCTAGACTATCACGTTCCGGCTAGTCAGCATAGGTGAGTACCAAGCTATTTACGTACGTTTTTGTTACATTGCTTAATTAAATCAGTACACGTCTTTTTCTTCATTTTTCTTATGGAACGCGTCGTGTTACTTGTGCTGGAGGCACGTGACCCTGAATCAACACTTGCTGCGTCCTGAATTAGGATTCGTGTTGGGTCCAGCTCCTATGTAGCTACTCGTGACATGATTGATATATTGACTTGAATACTTGTCATACCTTTTACGTAAATCTCAGGGATATGATTAAATCGTAGCCACAAATATTAGATCTAACCATTAAAATTAATGATATACTGACTTGAATACTTGTCATACCTTTTACGTAAATCTCAGGGATATGATTAAATCGTAGCCACAAATATTAGATCTAACCATTAAAATTAATTGGGATGATGTGGCTTAACGTAGCGTCTCTATTTGACATCCGTATATTGCTTTTAGTATATAACTAGAAAGGTGGCCCTCGCAAATGCGAGGGCACCATCTTTAATTTTCAAAAGTGACCCCAAAATTAAATTCGCAAGTGAAAAAGTAGTTTCACAAATACTATAATCATTCTATTAAGGTACTACAGATATATGTTCAACATAAATAGATAGTAATATATTGATATGTTCTCCAACATTTTCCAAATATATTCTGCATGTGTGTCCATTTGTACCGGACACTTAATCTAAGTTAAATACACAAAGAAGATTTTCCTTTGTTACCATTAAAATTTGAAAGTTTTTACTTTCTCACATTAGTTTGGAACATTCTTATAGCTCAAGTAAGGCAGATACCATGTTAATAGTTTAACATTTCAATCCCCATCTCCTACTCTCACCTTTATCACCCGGTAATTTAACGGGAGGCGTTATAACCATACAACAACATATTATATGTGGTATAGATTTCTTATAAACATTAGTTATCTAGTGCGCTACGATCAAAATCCTGAGCGCGCTATTAGGACCATGCATTGTGAACTACGTATTCATAACAGTTGAGACGGTTTCATGCAAATAATTTTTCCCCTTTGATTGTGCTCATGTGACCATGGAGCTTTATTTCTCAGCATTGAGAAAATCAATATCTCTTATTTCTTATGTTTTTATGATGATTTTTTTCTCAGTCGTTCAAGGATGTAGCAGAAATTTACCCGACTATCTTTTGAGTAGCGTGTCTCTAACATTTCTTTTATCAACGGTCATAGTTATGTCAACACTTTGACATGTGTGAATCTCTTTCCGTTTTTAAACATGTGAGGTTAGTATTGTTCTTAAATTTCCTTGTATGCAGTTTCCACACCGGAGACATAGAAGAACATTTATGTTTGTGTGCCAAAAAAATGTCAAGATGAATATGGGAAAATAAAGAAATTTAACTTCGAGGGAACTTGAAGTTACTTCTGGTTTTATCGAGCAACATTCGTGTTGATTGTGTGATTTAGTTGTTTCTACTTATTGGCTACTACATAAGAAATTCGATGTACGCATAGTTCGGAAAATCATCTTTAGAAATTGTTTATCTAATTCAGATCTTATACGTTTCTTTATTTCTAGTCTGGAAAATACTATACTATTCATCAACCCATGCATCCACATGAGCCTTTCCCAAATCCATATGTCCTACAAATCAACGCTTTTATTAAAGTCATGGTTTAATTTTTTTTTAGCTTGTTTCAAGTTTTCTTGTAAGTATACCCATTAAATTTTGATATGTTTTTGGATGATCAATGACTTCTTTAGAACTTTTTATAAAGTTGTGGAAGCCCCACGTTGTATTTTTTTTAACTTGGATTATAAAAATTGGAACCCATCCTTGTACTTTTAAATTTCTAAATAATATTAGGAACTTTGATTGAATATTATTTAGCAAACATGTAATTCTATAGATTCTCATCCTTTTATACTTGGAATATTACACTAAATGTTGATGTTTAGATATATGGTTTTGGATGATGTCTTCTACATTTCTTAAAATTGATCGTTATGTTTTTATAAAGTTTCTTGATTTTTGAAGCCGCACTATATGTTTGTTAAAGCGGGTCTCTAAATCTTTTACTGACCATTTTCGGTTCATAAGAAATTCATGAAAAAAATTGAGGCCTCAATTTGGGAATGTATCAAGATTTAATCTACACTTCCAACAATCCAATTGATCAATTGGAAAGTGAACAGGGGGTTTTGTTTTCGTAGTGATCTCTAGGTACCCTAACATGCTAGTTATATCTTTTTTCCGACAACACCTATATATACCATCAATTTATCTAGACGTGGGGATTTTTCTTTTTTGGGTTACTATTTGATCAACACTAAGTTCTTAAACATCACCCGAAAGAAGAAAAGAAGTAGCATCTGGTGCAACGTGTCGATGCGTTGATGCAATTTCTTCCCTAAGCCAAAATGAAATAGCTGTCCTTTGTTGAAGTCGGCATTCGCTTACAGGCGCAAGAAGGTAGTATAGAAATTAATTGCCACGAAATACGTGGCATGTGATGTTTAGAGAGAAGATCCTAATTTCCATAAAATACCCCATGAGAGCGTTGCGATGGTTGTTCCAAATTAGCGATTCCCCTGCCTTTCATTCATCCGCGAAGGAACGAACTGATTGTCACGTTGGTCCAGGTCCAAGCCACTGCGTTCTCTCTCATATGGAACAACTGTGGCAGACCGTTGGCGCCGAACTGCTAACTCAGGAACATGTTTTCTAGCTTCTCCATGTACCCTTCATCCCTATGTCTGCCATCCTGCATGTATAGGACTCATTCTCTTGTTTCGTTGTCATAGTGGTAGTGCTATACGGCGGACTGGTCATTGATGGTGTTGCCGTGGCTGAGTTTAGGGGCAATTCGCCCAGGATGCTACGACGATTGCATCTGAACCGTTGTAAGCCTCCCGAACATGGTCTGTGATGGAGTGGATTAAGCACTTGAGGAAACTAAGAATTGATCAGCTATTGCTCTCTCACCTGTGTCAGCAATGACGCTACATGCGGAGATACAAACCTTGAGATCATGCGTACTGCTTTGAGAGTACTTCTGCATCCTAGATAGCATGACGCCACGCGCCAACGTCGGCAGCCGGCAGGGATTATCTGGTTCCCACGTACGGACGTGGCCGGCCGGCCGGCCGGAGGATCGGATGGAAGGTCGCTTCACTTTTATATAATTTGGATCTGGATACAGGCCGGTTAACTTCGTGAGTTAATTAATTACACCCCTTATTATCTAGACTCGGAATCCACAAATTACACGTTTTGTTGACCTGTCACGTCCAATGTGTTACGTAATGCTTAGTTTCTCATTAAATCAGAGCCACACATTATACATCTAATAGTCCCAAATAATTTAGATGATGTGGCTTAACCTGGTGCCTCTATTACGACTTTCGTATATTGCTTTTATAGTATATAAAATAGATAGATAGATAGATGGTTTTAAATAGTTTATTTACTGATAACTCGCTGATACGCATCGAAGGAATGTCAGAGAGGAATCGCTATTAATTGGATACGGTATCGGACACGAACACGAACACGACCTCCGATCCAGCGCATCCGTGCAGCGTAAGTGCGAGTGACAAGTCTTACAAACCAGCAACGTCTAGACGGTGACGAAGATGGACAAAGATTCTGCCTTTTATTCAAATCCATAACCGGCCGGTGGCCAAACCAGTACAAATATATGGTGAGCAGTAACCGAGCGACATCAACGCATGCACGTTCACGGTTCCTGCGGCGATGCGCGTATGTACGTCGCCAGTATTTACACAATACATATATAAACGTAGCAATTAAGGTACTATGCAACACTGGTACTTAATTAAGATCCTCCTTTGACATCTGTAATCAGCTGAGTTTGATGATCTAGCGGCCCATCTGCTGCATTCCAGGGGCGTTGGCGTTGCCCCTCTGGTCGTTGAGCTGCCATCCGATGTCGGGGTCGTAGCCGCGGGCCTTGAGCTCCTTGTACTGCTGGCAGAGGGAGCAGCGCTCACAGCAAAAGTGGACGAGGCAGTCGCAGCAGGGAGAGTCCGGGAGCGCGTACTGGGCGCGCAACTTGCTGCGGTAAGTACAGGAGTAGATCCACTGGCACCCCGTCAGCCCGGCCAGCAGCACATACAGCGCCCCGCTTGCCACGCACGACGTCGCCCCCTTGTCCACAATCTCTGCCACCCTCCCGAAGGTGATGCACGGGCAACAGCACGTTACGCAGCCTGCGCATGCACAAGTCAGACGTTTGTATTTCTGCGTTCATGGCGATGAAGGTACGTATGGGCATGCATGAGAGAGGATGGTCGAAGTTGGCGGAGTTCGCTAGAGAGGGATGGAGAGCTTACAGAGGCCGCAGTCGTCGAAGCAGTCCAAGAGGCCGGATGACCAGACGCCGGCAGCGGAGGAGCTCATCTTCAATTGCCGGAGAATGAATCAGGCTGCCCGGGTGTACGGTGCTTATATATAGCTAGCCAGCGCAGCGCGGAGCCGGCCGGGCAAAATCAAGTCAGGCAACGCCCCGTTGACCTGAATGTACAAGTCTCTAGCGACGTACTGAGTACGTAATATTGATGACAAGCCATTCCTCCACGAGTATGTGCTACTCCTACATTCTAGCTGCTAGCTACACAGACACGTCGTACGTTCATCCACTAGCCAGGCCATCTTGGGTGTATGTACGCAGTTTCCTGGGTATGTACATACGTGATGTCGAGTCCTCAGGATAGGAAGCCACGCTATTCGTATCGACACCACCAGCCCAAGGACGTGAACAATTTAGCAGCAAATAGTTTTGACCCAAAAAAAAAGAGTCGAGATAATATTCGCATGTATCTGGTCACTAGCTAGCGCAAGCAGTAGTAGCCCGTTCCACGCGACGCTGATCGTGGCATTGTCTTGTTCCGGCGAAACTCACTAGTGGATCCCAAGCTCGAGTGGTCTTTAATTTTTTTTTCTATACGGCCACAGGGTCGGGTTCCACTATCAAAAGGGTCTTTTTGCGAAAAGAAAAATAAAAAGAAACCAGTTTCAGCAGTCCCACGCAGGGGGAGTACTAGCGGAACGAAAAGTAAGTTTTAACGACTGGGGGGTAAGACAGCCCCAACCAACCACAAACACCAGGTAAGGCCATAAAGTTTTTCCAATACAACTAACAAAACGCAGCAAAACGAAGAGTGACTCCTGACGAACTAGATCAGCGGGGTTGAGGAAAAGAGTGCTTCACTCTTCCATGCTGGCATTATCCTGAGCATCCACAATCCTGTTCCCGACGGCTTGATCACGATCATGTATTGCCGGCGCCACTTCCTGGATCCTGGCAGCACCTTCCTGAAGCAGAGTTCTGCCCACTTCATTTTGCAAGCCTGCCCAATAACGAAGAAAAACGCATATGTAACACACAAGTTCGACAGGAGAGGAGATAAGTTTTTTTCTCAAAACAAGCTTTGTTTCTAGTCTTCCAGATTGCCCAGCAAAAGGCAGCGATCCCAACGATATGCAGATTAGTTTTGCCAGGGAAGATTTTGGAAATCCACCAGAAATACTGAGTAAAACAAACAGGTCTAGAAACGGCACCAAAAACCGAACAAACAACACTCCACATATACCCCGCAGCAGGGCAAGAGAAGAACAAATGCGAAATAGACTCGTTGGAAAAACAAAAACGACACGAGAAGTCTCCAACCATTTCTTTTTTCTCATATTGTCTTTTGTTGCAATGGAGTTGTGCCAGATCAACCACAACCACACTTTAATTTTCAAGGGGAGTTTTGCCTTCCACATTTGATTAAAAGATCTATCCACAGAAGAGGAGGATAGCTTGGAGTACATGGATTTTACTGTAAATATCCAAGATTTGGTGAGTTTCCATTTAGACCTATCAGGACCTACCCCAATAGCCACAGTCATAAGAATGCTTCTCAGGATCCCAGCTTGTTCCTGTAGCATGGGATCAAGCCTTCTCCTGAACTCAAAGTTCCAGGTTTTTTCCCACATTTCCTTCACAGTTATCACTTGCTCAGTGCAAACCTCTTACAATTGTGGGAACTGCTCACACAAGGGAGCAGAACCACACCATTGATCATGCCAAAAGTCCGTTTCATTACCACCATGAACCAACATGATCCTTCATTGTAAATAGAAGTGCTTGATCTTAAGAAGGTCTTTCCACATGGGAGAGTCACTCTGCTTTTGATTCACCCTCCAAATGCCTTTACAAACATTATACTTAGCCTTTACAATATTCTGCCATGTACCATCCTCAGATTCCAATCTCCACCACCACTTGCATAATAAGCTAATGTTGAAAAGCTTCAGATCCTTGATACCCAAACCACCTTTGGACCTGGGTTTTTTAACAATAGGCCATCTCACTAAGTAGTATTTCTTCTTGGTTGCGTTCCCCTGCCAGAAGAATTTCCTTATGATGGAAGTCCACTCCTTGATGTATGTTTCAGGGTTCAGGCACATCGACATGACATATGTTAGCACGCTACCAAGAGAGGATTGGATCAGGATCAGTCTTCCCCCAATTGAAGAATCATAGCCAACCCATCCATCAGGTTTTTTCTTGAGCTTGTCATTGAGAATTCTAAGGTCAGCCACTCTGAGTCTAGACCCACTAACAACGAATCCCAAATACTTCATGGGCAAACTCCCCAGATGGAATTCAAAAGATCAGAGTAGAACAGCCCTTTAACAGAGTCTTCCAAAAACATTAGCACCTCGCTCTTGTTAAAGTTGATTTTTAATCCAGACATGGCTTCAAACAAATACAGAATCAATTTCAGCTGACGAACCTGGTCCACATCATCCTGAACCATGGGGAGGGTATCATCTGCGTACTGAAAGATGGCTACCCCCTTGGGTACCACATGAGGAACAAGACCAACCACATCCCCATTATCCTGAGCAGTATGAATGACTTTGGCAAGCCCCTCTGCGGCTAAGTTGAAAAGGAAATGTGAGAAGGGGTCCCCTTGTCTCACCCCTCTGTGACTGCCAAACTCTCTCCCTCTGGAACTGTTGATCTTGACACACAAAGTACCATATTTAACCATACTTTTAATCAACCTAATCCACAAGCTGCTAATCCCTTTAAGAGATAGGCAATGAAAAAGGTATTCCCAGTCAACTTTATCATAAGCTTTCTCAAAATCTATTTTAAACACTACTCCTTGCTGTTTTCTCCTTCTAGATTCATGAAGAGAAAGAACCCCATCCATAATGCATCTGCCTTTGATAAAAGATGTCTGACAAGGTGAAATAAGTTTACCCCTGACAAGCTCCACTCTGAGGGTGGCACTTTGGTAATTATCTTTTAAATCACCTGGAGTAAGCAAATCGGTCTATATTTGTGAATACAATCAGCCTCTTGAGATTTCTGAAGCAGAATGATCATCCCAAAATTGAGTCTATACAACCCTAAACTCCATAGGTACCAATCATTGAAAAGAGCCATAATATCATTCTTGAGAGTGAGCCAACTAGCCTGAAAGAACTCAATAGGAATCCCATTAGGGCCAGGAGCTTTATTTTTAACCATGGAATCAATAGAAAATTTGACTTCAGCTTTAGAGAAAGGCCTATCCAATTCAAAATTATTTGCATTAGACAACATCTCACTGTCAGGCCAAGTACCCACACGAAATCTCATGAGGTTACCCTCACCAGGGCCAAAGAGCTTCTTGTAATACTCAGTAGCCAAAGCTAAATGGTCACTAGTACCCTTAACCTCTAGATCACCATCCATCAAGGAGTACATTGTGTTTTCCTCTTCCTACCATTAGCCACTTTGTGAAAGAAGGCAGAGTTGGAATCCCCCATGAGCAACCAACTGGAACTAGATCTTTCAAACCAGTACCACTCCTCTTCCTCATATAGACTCATTAATTTCTCTTGAATCACACCCCTACTGGCCTGCTGGTCCCCAGAAAGGACACCATCCTCTTCACATTGTTCAATCAAACACAATTCTTCTGACAATTCCTTCTTCATCTTAATATTGTCCCCTCTGATGTTTGTTCCCCACCCTTTCAGACTGTTCTTGACCAATTTAAGTTTGGCTTGGAAGATGCTAACACTATCAGAGTTATTAACCGGAGAGAACCACACTTTCTCCACTCTACCCATGAATTCAGGATGAACAATCCAGGATTTTGCAAATCTAAACTCTTTATTAATAGGTTGAACCATCTCACTAATGTCCACAATCAAAGGACTATGATCAGAATAAAGTCTAGCGATGTTCCTGAGAGAGGTGAGGGGAAAATACTTTTCCCAATCAGGATTCATCAACACTCTATCCAATTTCTCAAGAGTAGGAATGTCATGATTATTAGACCAAGTGAACTTCACACCAGAGAGGTGAACTTCCCTCAAAGCATTAACATGTATAACAGAATTAAACACAAAAGAAAAATTTGACACCCTCCAGGTTTGTTTTTCTCACTGTTAAATCTTAGAATGTTAAATCCCCCCCCCCCCCACAATAAAGCAGGATGAGAAAGCTTGGAACACAAATTGGCAAAAGCAGAAAGTGGTCTTTAATATTTCTTAAATTTGGAAAAATCATTTTTTTTATGTCTCCTAGTATTGTTAAAAACTACATGCGAGTACATATACATGTCTATATATACCAATAAATTTGCATTGAAATTAACACCGTCGCCATATTCATCCATTTTGGAAAAAAAAGATATATCAAATTAAGACCGCCCATCCATCCATTTGGAGTAAAGAAATTAATTAATTAACTAAGACGGTCGAAACATGCAAATATAATTTAAACATCTTTCGAGGGGAAATGAAATCAGACCCACCAAAAAAAGAAAGAACAACTCATCAAGTTTAACATTACCAAAAATACGAAAAAAAAATCATGCCGAAAAACAGTTAGGAACTTATCCAAATAGCTATGCCAAATAATACACTATATTAAATATCAAAGTTTAACAACCTATTGTTTTGTTAATTATCAGGTTACTATTTTTCCTTATGGTGCTCCTTTCAGACGCACCTGCTAAGTCGAATGAAACCCAATTTCGAAGTGGAGGGGGCGTCCCACACTGCCACTCATCTAGAAACTCCGCAATCGCGGTATATGATCTCTCATAGCGCCACCGACCGCAACACACGGAGCTTGAGGTCATCACAAAAACAAAATGCGTCCATCGCGTTATCCACATGAACAAGATGTCGCCGTCACAAAAATTCCAGGGCCGTTGTCCCAAGCGCAAATCTTCTACACGGCTAACATACAACATCACAACAAGTAGATTGCGGCTAGGATCGCCACTGCTAGACCGACTGCCGAAAACCGCGCAGTAGGCGCAAACTGTTTCCACCATCCCACTGCATTTCGCTACCATCCTCACTCAATAGGCCCGATGACCCAAAGAAATTTGGCGGAGATCTCACCGCTGAGGCACAAATGGATGAGGGAGTCCCGCGGGAGAGCCTCGTCGCTGCCAGCAAAGCTAGGGCTTTGCAAGGTTGCGCCCCTCTAAGGCGCAAGGAGAAGAGGGTGTTGGGGAAAGTTTGGCGGTTGAGTTCCTAGGGTTTTTATGTCTCCTCAGAGAGAGAAGAGAGGTGATAGCATCCCCAACTTTCTCATGTGCAACAAAGTACTTCACATTTCATCTACTATCCAGTGGTCAACAGCATGAACACCTCTATTCCCCTTTTCACCTCAACCCACTTGGTGTACTTGTCCACCACAACTAGCATGTGCGTTGATACGTCTCAAACGTATCCATAATTTCTGATGTTCCATGATTTTTTAATTTCATATGCTACATGTTTCTTATACACTTTATGTCATTTTTTATGAATTTTCTGGGGCTAACCTATTTCACGGTGGTCATAAAACCCGACACCCGAAGGCCGAACCCGAAAAACCCGAACACGAATTACCCGAAGCCTGAAAATTCGGGTGCCAAAATCCAAATCCCGAATTAATTTTGGGTAGTTCGGGAAGCCAACTAGGGTACCCGATATATGCAAAGCTAGTGCTCGTGAGTAGCTAGCTTAGCATCCCAATAAGTATTTCTAGCCCAACTTACGTGACGTGAACGTGTCCTATTTTCTATCCCCATCCCTTGCCGCACGTTCTAGCTTCTTTCCTAGCCAAAAAAAATGTAAACGATTAGTGGCCCCAACTGCCTCCGAGCAGCACGAAACCGGCGACGAAACGACGCTGTCCAGCATTCAATATCGGCATGTCCTCCGTATTCCCCTCCTAGCACCTTCAGCCTTCGCTCACCAACATCCGCTGCGGCACCTTCTGTGACGCGAGGCCTCTGCCGACGCATCCCGTTCATGGTGCAACGGCCACCCATCTTCCCCGGCGGCTGCTCCACCATGGCAGCTCTTGTGGTGCGATATTGATGCCGACGGGGCCACTCCTAACTTCGGTGCTCTCCATCTTTCTCAATGGAGGATGCGAACCCAAATCAGTTACCCGTCTCTGGATTGCTATTTTTTTAGCTAATCACGCTATAATTTGAGAAATTTGGGAAAACCCGAACCCGAACACGAAATGTCGGGTACCCGAACGGTTGGGTTCTTATTTTTTAGGATAAACTTCGGATGTCAATTCTCGTAACCCGAATTAGTAAAACACGAATTTCCCGACCCGAACTTTTTGGGTAACCCGAGCGCCCAGCCTTAAACCTATTGACAAGATGCCACAGAGCGAGTTCATGTTTTCTACTGTTTTTAGTTTCAGAAAAGTTATTCTAGAAAAATTCTCGGAATTGGACGAAACAAAACCCAGAAATCTTAGAAAGTCGTCACATACAAGGAGTCCGGAGGAGACCCGGAGGGGGGCCTCAGGGGCCCCACACGATGAGGCGACGCGCCCACCCTCCGGCCATGCCTTGGGGTGGTGTGGGCCCCTGGCTGCCTACCGACGTTGCCCTCTCGCCTATTTATAGCTCGCGGAGGGTTAACCCTAAAGATAAGAGCCTTTTGCACCAAAAACATCCGCAACCGCCATCATCGTCAACCCTAGTTTGGGAGGGTTCTGGACCACTCCCTGGCACCCAGCTGGGAGAGAGAATCATCACCGGAGGGCTCTACATCATCATGTCTGCCTCCGGAGTGATGCGTGAGTAGTTCATCCCTGTACTACGGGTGCATAGCATTAGCTAGATGGTTGTTCTATCCTCTTTATGTCTCATGTTTAGATCTTGTGAGCTGTCTAACATGATGAAGATCATCTTATTGTAATGCTACATGTTGGGTTTACTGGGATCTGATGAATATTGAATGCTATGTCTAATGATTATCAATCTATCATGTTATTTTCATGTGTATGTTATTTATGATCTTACATGCTCTCATTTACTAGTAGATGCCTTGGCCAAGTAGATGCTTTTAACTCCAAGAGGGAGCAGTTATGCTCGATAGTGGGTTCATGCCTCCCTTTCACTCACGCTCGAGTGATAGAAACGTAACGGGTGGGGGATGTGCTGTTTCCATTAGGGAGAAAACAACAATGCTTTGTCTAAGGATAATTTTATTATTTACATTACACAATTTGCTTAATGCAATTATCTGTTGCTTGCAACTTAATACCCAAGGTTTGCTCGGATGACACTCTGAGGGTGGATTATTAGTCATAGATGCAGTTAGATAATGGTCTATTTATTTTGTTGTAATGTCCGCATGAATCACATAGTAATCATCATGTCATGCATATGCACTACGGTGCATCATTTATATCTGTCAATTTCTTAACTGTAATTTGTTTACCCAGCATGTTATCTATCTGTTTGGGAGAGACACCACTACTGAACTGTGGACCCTGATCCATTTATTTATACTGATATACCACTTCAACCGTTGTTTTCGTACTGCAATTACTGCTTTCATACTGCCATCAATGTTTACTTTCATCTACTGCAAACAAATACAACTTTCCACACTATACGTCTAATCCTTTGTTTCAGCAAAACCGGTGAGATTGACAACCTCACTGCTTCGTTGGGGGCAAAGTAATTTGAGTATGTTGTGTAGATTCCACGTTGCTACTGAACCGGTAGTGCGCCCTGCCAACATCAGCTGCATGAGCCTTCGAAAGTGATTTCTTTCTCCTACTAGTCGATTCAACATTGGTTTCTTTCCGAGGGAAAACTTGCCGTTGCACTCTTCACACCCTACACTTGGGGCCTCCCAACCAGCAAGCATCACCATCAACTCTTGCACCATCATGCGTCCGTCTGGCTCTTGCCTTCTTAAAGGGGACAACCATATCTAGCCCCTAGACTGCAAACTATCATGTGGTTGGGATAGTATGGAGTTCCTTAGTCGTCAAGTGTGTTTTCTTGGCATAGTACTTGCATTCTTTGCATCTCTTAACGAGGTATTTGGCATATTGTTTCACTGTCAGCTAGAAGAATCGCTGCCTAAATGCTTTGGCGATCAGTGCTCTTAGCTGTGCGTGGTGACCGCAGTCGGCCGCATGTATCTCCCTTAAAAGTAAACATCGTTCTTCCCCTGCAATGCATCTTTGGAAAATTGTCAGACCCAGACTAAGAGTTATACATAAGTGTTATGTGCTACTAGTCATAGACCCACAAGGGTTTCGGGGTTACCAGCCCTGACCGTAACACATAATGGAAGATAGACCGAAATCATCGGCACGCAGGTCGGAAAATATCGGTACTACTCGTCCTCATGTCCATTATAGTCATAACCTAATATGCATATCAAAGAAGCCATCAATCTTATGAAGCTGATGGAACGGGATGATGATCCACCAGTGGAGGGGATCGCAATAGTCTTCGAGGGTAAATATAGTCCAATTTATAGATTCGACACAAGGGGGCCAAAGAATACTTATAAGCCTTAACAACTGAGTTGTCAATTCAGCTGCACATGAAAAATAACTTGCTTGACACAATTTATTAGTATTAATGGTGATATGGTGGCAGCAGTAGTGTTATGTTACAGCAGCAATAGTAACAACGAATGTAAACGGAGTGGGAAAAAGTGCTAAAAATACCGTAGGCACGGGGAGATGTACGTGCGTTGCATGAATGAGTTAAACCATTGAAGATACTTAACATATGGCAGCACAAGTATATAAGAGAGCATCCATGTTACTAACAATCATAGGCATGTATCCCAAAAATAGATGTATGTGCTTGCAATAAGAACATGTACACCATATTTTTTCCAACCATCCCGTTGCTGCGGGGCCAGGTTGGCCCCAACTGCCTCCGATATCCCAACCTATCACCTTTGGGGTCTCGGGTTCCACACAATAATAGGTGCATACAACCCGTCGATATGATCCAAACAAAATTTATATTCGTGAAAACTTAACATGTTCGGATTTGAAATCAGGTCACTTGGACAATAAGTGACAAGTATAAAGCACTCCAAGTTGCAACAACGATGATTAACAATAATAGTGGATACTAGGCATCATGCCCTATCAATCTAATGGGCCATTACATGATCAATCTCATCCAATCCCTACCAACTCGTCTGCCTACAATAGGGAATTACTCACACTTCGAAGAGGGGATCATGGATGGTGGATTGAGAGACTTTGGTGATGAACATGGCGACCATCTCCCACGAGTCCCCGTCTCGGCAGGGTGCCCGAACAAGAACTTATGTCTCCTAAACTAGGGTTTCAAGTGGTGGCGGAGCTGTGAATCGTATCTGGGAAAAATCCTTCGGGGGCTCTCCGTTTTAGGGACAAAGCGACATATTTAGCAAAGGAGAGACCTGGAAGTGGTCCCAGGCCACGAGGTGACCTGCAGGCGCGGCCTAGGTGGGGTGCCTACGCTGGCACCCCCTGGTGGCCTTAGGGCTCACCTCTAGTAGCCTTTCTTGCTCCGTGAGTCTTTTCTAGTTGAAAATAATTTCTGTGAATTTTTGGGAATTTTTCGGGAAACTTGGTTTCTGCAAATAAATAGACGCCAAGGGTAATTATGTTGAAAACAACATTCGTACGTATTAGTTTGATCGAAATCACGCAGATTGGAAGGAAAACAACAAGAAATGTAGTTGGAAAACTAGATATGTTTGGGACGTATCAGCTTCCCCAAGCTTAGCTTACTGTTTGTGCTCAAGAAATTCAGTTGATAAACTGAACGCGCTAAAGAAAACTTTGACAAACACATTTTAACAAGTGCATCATAATTTCTATAAGGATAATAAATTTTATGAGTTCATCCTAGCTCATGAAAAGTGCACAAAGAACGAAGTGGTTAATAATATGAAATTAGAACATCAACTAATTTGCAATGATTATAATTGAGTATGGTAAGATGGTATCTCACTTGCCCATATTTTTGGAGAAAACATAAATTCCAGTGCACCTCCACTTCTTAAGGGGTGACTATATATAATAATTTCACGAGAAACAATATCGTAAACATGCTTCAATCAATAATATTTTGGAGGATGCACATTACTCAAATGACAATTATTATCTCCTTATTGGTGCACTAAATAAGAAGATGGAGACTCAACCTACATCTAAATTAAAGGCCCTTCGTAGAGGTAAGTAGGGATTACTCATGTGCTAGAGATTTTAATTTAATAAAACAGATCATACTGAAAATATAATGTTTTATGTCAACGAATGCTAATAAATCTTTTATTAGCTTTCATGTCAAATGGCTTCTAAGAGAGGCTCCCATTGAGGAACGATGTCATTCCTCATCTTCTTTGTTTACACAAGCTATGCTCGAACTGATTTCTCATGAACAAAGTGTGGGGAGATTAATTGCTATAGTTGCAATTTATCTTTTTTTGGGTTGGGCACCCATTTCCTAGATATTTTTGCGGTATTAAGGACCAACACATTATGCATGAAAGTTAAGAGATGGAGCCATCTAACATGAAGAAATAATAAATAATTTAATACTTCCTCATGAGTTAAAACGTGAACACATAACAAGTTTAATAGTTTTGAAAATTTTAAAGTTAGCACACGAGCAATTTACTTTGAATGGCTATAAATACCATGCATGTGTAGATATGGTGGACACTTGGAAATAACTTTGGTCTAAAGGAGTTGGATGCACGAGTATAGCTCATACTCAGTACAGGTAAAGGCTTGAAAAAGGCTAGGAACGACCAACTAAGAGAGAAATAACGGTCATAATCATGTATTGCGACAAAACAACGTTGAATAAAGTATGGATGTAATATTATTACCTTGAAACAAAATATTATCGAGGCTTGATAAACTTTGTTTATAGTCTTTAACATGTGTGAGCATGTGCCAAGTCTATAAATAAATTCAGCTTTCTGATCACGCCCACTTCATCATATATCGTCATTATTTCCTTCTCCCTTGCACAACCGGATGATATAAATATAATAATATAGTGCAAGTGTCAACATGGACATGAGCTGAATTCTGCAAACAACTGCACACTAACAAGAATAAGAGAATATATGCTTGTTGTTTTCGAGTTTTAGTAAAGCGGCTAATGAAAGAAAAATAGAAAACACGCGCAAAGAAACACAAAGAAGAAAAACGAAAAGAGAAGACCAAAGGAAGCAACAAAACAAACAAACAAAAGAAATTATTTTTGGTCCTTTTTATTTGTGGATCGAAGAAAACCAAACTAAGAAAACAAAGCAAAAAAGAACGAAGAAATATTTTTGATGTTTTCTAAATAAGTGAAGACGCAATGAAAACGAAGTAACAACAAAGGAAAATTATTTTTGGGTTTTCAATAAGAAAGAAAAGAACATAAAACAATGAGGAAATGAAATAAAAACGAAAAGAACAAAGAGAAAGAGAAAACTCGAAGCAAGAAGAACAAGGGGGAAATATTTTTGGGTTTTTTACTCTTTTAAAGAAACAACAAGAGAAATAGAAAAATAAAACAAGCATCAAATACGAAACAAACATCCCCGTGACGATGACTAGACGGAGATCGGTGGCAACGGAAACACGAGAGTGAAAGAGTGCTCGTTGGAACTCCCCTCCCACCTAGTGGAAGTTGACTTTCATGGAAACCTTAACCTAAACGCACGCGACAATTGTATGTGCGTGTTTTGGCGAACGTTTGGGTATTCCTTAAAAAAATCGCTACGATGCCTTCTTATGGGATGCTTTATATTCAAAACCAAATGTCGGCCGCTGGTTGAACTAATATAACTATACAGTGAACAAAACACATACTGATCAAGTGGCATCAACCCATGCACGTTATTGCCGTGCTCCTCCCACTCCCATCGGCGATTTACGCACGTATGTGCATTGCCAGTCTTTACAACACACGTTATTAGTATAAAATGTTACATTTTTCGAAAAGGGAGAAGAAGCTCTAGACGTAACGTGACAACATAACATCCGTAAGCAAGTGAGTTTGATCATCTAGCGGTACATCTGCTGCAGGCTGGGCGCTTTTCCGTTGCCCATCTCAAAATTGCGCTTCCAGCTGATGTTGGGGTCGTAGCCGAGGGCCTTGAGCTGCCTATACTCCTGGCGGAGCGCGCAACGATGACAGAAATAATGGACAAGGCAGTCAGAGCAAGGGGCCTCGGGCAGTGCGTACTGTGTGCGCATCTTTCTGCGGTATATGCAGGAGTAGATCCATTGGCTACCCATCATCGACGCCATCACCGCATATAGCGCCCCACTTGTGGTTCCTGGTGTATTTCCCTTGTCCACGATCTCCGCAATCCGCCCGAATGTGATGCAGGGGCACCAACACGTCATGCACCCTGTGGACAAGTCAAATGTATGTATCAAAGTATGTATCATATCCATGTGCTCGGCTCCTTAGTAGTATTACTTAGTTTTGCCCATAACGTTCCGCATTCCTGGCTTCTCTCTTCCTCTTTCGAAATTAGGTCGCAAACAACTAAGAAAAGATTTTGTCTTTCGACCCTCTTTGAAAGTTTTGTGCGCCGAAATACTGACTATAATGAGACCCATTAAAGCTTATATGTTGGACCCATGGGCGTACCAAGGGGGTGGGTTGGGTGGGCCGTGGCCCACCCAAAAGTTTGGGATATTTTTACTACCCATAGTTCTTCTTGGAAAAAAAAATACTACCAATAAATTTTGACCATTTTACTGCTTTTAGTCGTCATTTACGTCTGGAATTGTGACTCGTTTGTCTCTCGATACCTCTCTGGACACTTAAAACATACATACCAAAATAAAATTTTGTGAATCGACTGCCTATTATCCTATTTATTTGGTAAACAAAAGTCCGCCGTGCGACAGTTTTTTGTAGTTTGCCCACCATTCAGTTTTTCCCAGGTCCACCACTGGTTGGACCGACTATAAAATTACATGCACCGCACCAATACGCCACTGCTTCGTTTTTTCCTCTTACTGGTATGCCTCATGCCACTACTAGCACAATGTACTTAATTTAGAACGAAAGTAGCTACCTTGTCTTTTACTAGGTACTTCCATTTATTGTTTAAGTTTTAGTTGTTTATTTTACTTCATATTTTCATTAGACCTTGGGTAAGTGCAGAAAATCATAATCTGAGACATAGAACTCGCTTCAACTTCTCACCTTATAGTATGTGGCTTGTATAGAGATACTTGCAACTTCATTGGCGCAAAAAGATTATCCTAAATTTTTCTCGCCCTTTCATATTCAGGTCTTTGTTAACCCCACCCCTTATCTTACGTTATGAGCATTTTATTAGGTCTTATTTTTTGATTGCACTAAATCCACCTTTGCGCGATTTTTTCACATCTCATATTTTAAGGTTCAAGAGATTGAGCTTTTGAGGGAACAATCCAAGCAAGGGGGATTCTAAATTTGGGAATTTAAGTACACTTGAATGTTCTGTTCAATATTCTCAAGAATATCTATATATCAGATACCATTACCACTTTGTAATGTCTTTTCTTATTTCAGTCAGATTATTTAGCCGTCATGTACAGTGACCGTTGTTGAATTTAATCTAGAAGTCTACATGATTGGAATTTCATGTACTATACTTATTTGAGGGGTTTAGTTACACAAAATATACCAACTTTAGCAACTTAACCCCTCTTAAGAATCTTCCCTTCTTTGTTGAATTGGACAATCAGCATAATTGTTTCTTTACTTTTGAACAAGTTTTAGCATATTGTCGCACAAAAAAAATAGCTTAAGGTATCAAATCCATTTTTGAGGTGAAATTGTAAATATTATCCATGGTGGTCTCTACACAGACTACTACTACCTCCAAACGGACTGCTAGGATCCGTGGAGCCTGAAGCAACCGACATGTACCAGCTATGCGACCTTTAAGTATGTATTCCCTCCGTCCACTTTTATAAGGCACACTTATTATTATTGAAATGCTAAGAAGTGTGCCTTATAAAAGTGAACGGAGGAAGTACTTTTATTTTATTAGATTAGTTCAGAATCTGTATTTTAACAATAAATGACTCCTAGCTTCTACATCATGGAAAGGATTATATAGTTTTTCAATCATGTTTTACGTTGGATGTTGCTGCGGTATAACAGAGTACGCCATCAAGTTTTTAGTGTATATGCAACTTTCTTGTTTTCTAAGGATGAGCTGCGTTTTTCCATACGTGCAAATATTGAGAAATTTCTTCTCATATTATATTTTCAAGTGTTCCTTCAAGTATGAGCACAACTTTACGTTTGTTTTTAAATATTACTTTATAGAATTATTCAACAATACTGAATAAATGCTCCCCACTTCCTTCTACATTAGCTCATGTTGAGGTTTATGGTCTCATACCACCACATTATTTCATTAGAAACGAGTAGAAGTTCCTCCTTTAAAAACAAAATTAAATTTCCTAGATTTGATAAGTAACCACTTCTATAAATTTATGTATTTGATTCACATGTTTCATGCCTAGATATTTATTAAATTCATATAATTCTAACCTAAAAATGGCGGGCGCGGCAAAACGGTCCATCATGGTTTAGTAGTAGATGATAGAGGCTCTCGCCTAGACCAAGGCCAACACCGACTGCGAGTTGTATAGCACACATGCGGCAGGGTCGCATCAACTTGTGAAAATTCTAGATGCTTTCTCGAAAGAAGAAGTTGTATAGTAGGACAGAGCCTCCGAATATAAAGAGGACCAATATATGGCTCTAGACTTGTCCTTTGCCTATGCATCCACCCAAGGCCGGTGTAGGAAAAGTCAAGGCCCCAATAAAGGGCTTGTTTACTTCTAGGGTATTAGAAGGGTCTTCTAGGGGATTGGAGGGGCTTATCTGGGATGACGAAAAATCCCAATAGTCCGTTTATTACTCGGGTTTTATAGGGGATAATCCCAAGATATCCCCTACCAACCACCTCACTTTGTCTATATTAAAAACTCTTCCCTATACTAGTGTATTTGAGGGGAACAGTGTTTCGGGGGATTTGGTGAAAGCAAAAAATTCATCAAATTCCCTCTCATCCCGAATCTCCTTGGGGATGAAAATACCCCCAAAGTAAACAAGGTCTAAAGATGGATGACTAATGATTATGTCTACGTGGAGTAGGGAAACCACTATGTTCATTTCAATAATGAATGGCAGAAACCTTGAACCGCCACCAGCTAAAGCTAGTTTTTATGTTTGATGTATAAGTATACTCGAAAAGGCAGATATAAAAGGTTCTAGTTGATTATACTCCCTTTGATTCCGTTTATAGGTCATGTGTGTACTAAATCGTCAGTTCCTCCAACATAATACAAGATGTATATTTACAAAAATACGATTAAAGACTATAGATGTTATAGTTTAAATGATATATTTTTATGTTATGTAATTTAAAATACTGCTAAATTAGCCATCTAGAAATATGCGTAGGAACTATAAACGGAACTGTACTGAGTGTGTATCGTTATGTGAGAAAACACAATGAGAAAATGCTCCACTTGTCAAATGGAGTTTGTGCAAGGAATGTGGAAATTTTTCTAAAATTTCTCCCATAAGAAGACTCCAAGTCAAGGAATAAATTATGAGGACTTTTTTCACATACTCTGAATTTTCCTAAAGGGTGTAAATTATCGGCACTGTATTCCATAGCAAGGATTTCCATTTTTGCGCACCCTTCTAGATCTCCCAAAGTATCCTACTTGTGTACATGAAACTAATTTTCATATTTACAATAAGATTGTATCATGCGCTTGTACTTCAAATTTGGATTAGCTTCGACAAATTTGACAAAATCCATCCAAATTCTCGAAAGTACCAAAAAAAACTTAAACATTTAAAATATACTCCCTCTGTTCCAAATTTGGAGTAAAACGAGTAAACGCACATAGTAAAATGCGTCCAGATATATGTGAATCATGCCAATTTGAAAAAAGTTAAAACATTTTATATTTTGAAACGGAGGAAGTATTTAACAATTTGCCTCAAAAAGATCTAATTTTTATCACACATGGAGAGTACATTTTGTACCATATTTCTTTTACTTGATTCACAAGGCACCTTGTTTTGGAAATTTAATAACAACCAGAACAACCAGGCTTTTTGTCGTTTTAGGCATTCAGAAACTGAAATGTTTATTTTGTCATACAAATTCAGGAAATATTCTATTGCATTATTGGTAAGCAAGATCCATGTTTGTTTAAAAATAGACGCATTGTCAAAACAAAATTTTGACATATGTTTATAGCCATGCATGTCATTTTGAACAAAGAGGTCCGGAATATGTATATTTTTAACGTGGAGTCATATTTTTGGCATACGTTGTTCAGGTAAGTTAATAGCATAAAACCACCACATTTCTGCCTAAATTCTGAAAAACCACCACTTTACGTTTATTTCCCCAAAATCCACCACTATTCTGTCAGATTTTTGCAATTCGGACTAAACTCGAATTGAGAGAGAATTGACACGATTTCTGACAAGTGGGACCCATTTGTCAGCGCCGACGTGGCAAAAAATTCTGAGCTGGACTGGGTCACACGTGGGGCCCACATGTTATACACACAATAATTACAACTACAAAAAAAATCCGAATTTTTTTGAAATCGAAGTGTGTAACCTGTGCAAATTTTCGGAAAAATAAAAAAATTGAGTTTTTTAAAAAAAATCCGAAAAAAATCACAGGCATAGATGACTATGATTCGCACACCCGTGCAAATTTTCGTACCAAAATGACTTTTCTGCTCTCAGATCTGAAAATTTGTCTTTTTTGCACATGCCATAAAATAAGTCATATTTGCATGAAACATTGCACGGGTGTGGGAACCATACGCATATATGCTCGTGATTGTTTTCGGAATTTTTTAAATTTGTTTTATATTTATTTATTTTTCCGAAAGTTTGCACGGGCCGCACACTTATGAAAAATAAAAATAAATAGAAATCGTTTCAAAAAATTCCGAAAATAATCATAGGCGAAGAATAGTATGGTCCGCACACCCGTGCAAATTTTTGTTCAAATATGACTTTTCTGCTGGCCTGTGCAAAAAAGATAAATTTTCAGATCTTAAAATTTGAATCTCAGATCGGAAATTTCTCTTTTTTGTACAGGCCAGCAGAAAAGTTATTTTAGCACCAAAATTTGCACGGGTGTGCGCATCATAGTCATCTATGTCTGTGATTGTTTTCGGAATTTTTTGAATTTTTTTTCTATTTTTTATTTTTCCGAAAATTTGCACGGGTTACACACTTCGGTTTCAAAAAAATCCGTAATTTTTTGAAATTTTTTGTTTAGTTTTTTTGTAGTTGTAATTATTGTTTGTATGACATGTGTGCCCCACGTGTGACCCAGTCCAGCTCAGATTTTTTTTGCCACATCGGCGCTGACATATGGGTCCCACTTGTCAATCCTCTCTCAATTCGAGTTTAGTCCGAATTGCAAAAATCTGGCAGAATAGTGGTGCATTTTGGGGAAATAAACATAAAGTGGTAGTTTTTCGGAATTTAGACAGAAATGTGGTGGTTTTATGCTATTATCTCATGTTCAGGTCAAGAGCCAAAAAAACTATGAAGCTATTTCTGTTTTTGTAAATATCCATCATGTCTATCCCAGCCAAACTATTCATATTATTTGACTTAGGTGAGAGTGATTCCAAGAGGAATGGGGGTTTGAGATATATCAGCTTTGAGGTGGGAGTACCTCCTACGTTGTCAAGGCAGAGGCAAGCACCACCTGCGAGCTGGAGATGCATCTCTGGACATGACGTCGCGCCGAGGCCAGGGGGTGCTCCGAAACCCCCTCCTCGGGTTGCAGATTATTCAAACAGCTCAGGCCGTGGCGTTGGTGGCAGGGAGATTGTGGCAACATGTCTGGCGTGGCGACGGTGATGGCCAAATGAAATCTTTCTGAATCGAGCCACGCTGCTGAACACACACACCAATTTGTTAAGAAGGAAGATTTGGAAACTCCATATGGAGCCGAATACAGTTCCTATGGTGAATTCGGGGTTCCTGTTGGTCCATACTGCCGGCCATATAGATCCCAAACAGTGGTCTCCGTTGATTTCATAGAAAGCTATTTTGACGGCAGCGACGTTGGTCCATATCAACCGAAGTGTGGCCGGTCGCACTGCCCGTTCAGCCGTTAGAGATCGAAGGCATCAGCTTAGTACAGACTGAAACTCTGTAACTTAAATTATGGCCCGGCTTTGCCGCTGCTCCCAACACACGGTGGCTACGATTTAGTTAAACTGGATACTTTTCTCAAAACAAAACAAAACAAAAGTTAAACTGCAGACTTTATAAGGACAAAAAGATCATTTTACGAGCAGGCCCCACCGGTATTCTACAAGCGAATCCCACACGTTACGGTAACCCATGTGGAGACTGCGGACCAACGAAAACGCTTGATGTCAGCAAAGCTGAAGCTGATATGCAAAGAGGAGCGGGGAAACGATGAACGATAAACTCAACGTACTGAAAACGACTAGTTTCCTAAGGACACAAGAGAGGGCATGGTTTTTTTTTTTAAAAAAAATCTACGGAGACATGTGCATGAAATGAAGATGAAGCTATAGAGAGGGTTCGTACAGAGGCCACAGTCGGAGCAGTCGAAGAGGCCCGACGACCAGGCGCCGGCACTAGCGGGGTTCATCTCCATCGATGTATCGAACGGAAAGTAGGTTATGGAGCTTTTGTGAGAAAGTTGCTACCTGCCGTTGTGTTGTGGTGGGGTGAATGATCTTGCTGCGATGGTGCTTATATATAGCTAGTCAGGGATCGGTGGGTATGCATGCATGTGTATCGTCCAACCCATCCATCGCCGGGCAAACATCCGCAGCCAAGTCAATCTAACAACTGCCCGTTGACCCGGACAAGTCCGTACCAACGCATGCGCTCGTTGATGACAAGCCGGGAGTACGTATGTTCCTGCTACGACACACATGCATGTCACCCATCCACTAGCCAATACCGTACAAACTTGGGTCCTTGTACGTATATATGTGGTCTCCGTGCACTTACCATGGATACATACGTGACGTCGCGCCTCCAGTTGGAAGTCAAACAAAAGCAAGTTTTGCTAGAGCAAGATTGACTGTCACCAAACTGGCCGTGCACTTCAAGACCGAGTGTCCCAACCCCACACGCAGAGGAAGGTGATTGTAATCCCATGATGTTGATGTGCAAACTGCTGGATGAGGAGGATGCTCCATCCTTAGGGGACGGCTAAACAAATTGTCACGCTTCACGAACAAGTTTCGGAAACTTGTGTCGATGTTCCGAACAAGGGAGGTGATTCAAAAACTTGTGCGGATAATAAATATGGAGTACACGAGTATTGTACTCCAACCAAACCAAGGCATCCCTAGCAGTCAAAGGGGAAAAAAAACTCCTAATTACCACCTGCAGACGGCATTCGCTCCCGCCATTTAAGAAGTTTCCACATTTTTCCTGACAAAATAAATCTGAATTTTTATGAATTTGAAGAAAAATTAACAGAAAATGAACACAGAAAAAGGAAAACAGAAAATTTGTCCACTAGCCTTGATGCCTCTTCTAGTAGTCCAAAGGCCCGTCCGTGATACTCAGTAAGCGATCTGTGCTGCCGCAACTAGTTGTGCAGTTCGGTGCGAAGGCCCAGTGAATGGGCTAGAAATGTGTATCCCCGGAAATACATTAGAGTCGCGATGGCAGGCCCAACTACCGGGAGTGTAAACCTCAAAAAAAAAAAAAATACCGGGAGTGTACAGTCTTCGGCAGGGCATGGAAACCATCGTTCTCAACGGGCTAATCAAGAATTACCAGCACTTACAAAACCGGTGAAATTTGAAGACATGAATACCGAGGAGCGTTGGATGTTTGATGTTTCCTATGGATGATGAGATGGGATCAATTTGCAACAACAATAAGTTGGAGCTTATCAATCTTTCCAACAATCATAAAGCCATAGAGATAATAAAGTGGGTGTATATCGGATCTCTGTATCGACATATCACCGGGGTGACATGTTGGGGATTTGAGAATAGGAGATGGTTGAGCGTTGTTGGATTCGACGGTTAACATGGGACACGATTTACCCAGATTCGGGGCCCTCGAGGAGTTAAACCCCTTACTCCTACTTGTTTGGGATTATATCAATGGTGAATTACAATGGCGGGTGCCCTCGTCGTGAGAGGCAGATTGGATCTCGAGCGAGCCAAAGCTATGACAATCTAGAAATTAGATGCCCTACCCGGGTGATGAAGGGATGGATCCTAGGCCTGTCGGGTGTGCCTACCCAGTCTCAGGCCCACGGCACAGGCTCTAAAGAAGGCGTCGCGGATTATTCTAGAAGGCCCAATTGAAGCTCACCCGCAGTGCCTTGCGGGTTAAGATAGGAAACTTGTAACCGACATAGGGTTAGAGTTCGAGTCCTACACGGGTATGGTTTGAGACCTGGCCACCTATATAAGGTCAGGAGAACCACCGGGAGAGGACCAAGCAATACCGCACCACCAAGCCTTGAGCTCGAGATCGTACTCTCGACTTGAGCAATCCCCCATTGTAACCGATCTATTCGTGAATACAGATCGATAGAGGCAGGAGTAAGGGTTTTACCTCTACGAGGGCCCCGAACCTGGGTAAATCGTGTCCCTTGTCTAGCCGACGATTGTCACCAGCGCCTACACGTTCTTCTAATCGAAACCATATGGGTTCACCCGAGGGACTTGTTGAGATGCAGATTCGACAATTGGCGTCGTCTGTGGGAACGGCGGGCGCTGGATCTCCGGCATCTTCGGCTTCATCGACGACCAACTCACGTTGGAAACCTTCGACTTCGACTCCGACCAACCCGATTCGGATCAGATCTGTTGTAGTCACCCCTCACTCGCCGGAATCACGTCCAGTATTCAGCGATCTGGAGAAGAGCGTCACCTTGACGTTCGGGAGCTTTAAGTTCTACACCAACAAAGAAGGGATCCTTCACTTCCCTGAAGAATCGGGATCTGAGTCAATTTCCAGCCCAGGAGCTGTCGATTCACGACCCTACTTGGCGAAAAGTGGCGAGTCCATCCGCCTCAACACCGGCAATTTTCATACCCTCTCTACAGAGGAGCCGTCTCGGGCCAGGGAGCATTTCGAAGCTACGCCTAGGACTCGCAAGCCACATCTGGCTCAGGTCTGCATGGCAAGATCGGAACAGCCACCCGTGGAAACTGAGCAAAGCGCGAAGGAACGCGCTGAAATCAACGTCTCACGAGACGACTGGGTCCGAGCAAAGGAGGCTATCCGCACGAGCAAACCACCTACGGCCGAAGACCCACACGAAGACTTAATCGCCTACCACTATCATCTAGTGAGAGCGGCCACTGCGATCAAAGATGCTCGAGAAGATTTAGCCAAACGAAAAAGACTGGCAGACGAGTCAAGTCAACGTCGAGCTGAGCTGTCCCTAACACCTTCTGTCGGGAACCGCCCCCCAGAAGAAGGGACGCGCCTCAAGAACCGCGACCATGGACGGCGAGTCCTTAAGCGGAATCAGCAAATCACTTATGCGCGTGGACGAGGATGGAAACATCCATCCGCAAACTCCCGCAGCCGCGGTGCTAGCCGCAGCTACCTACATGCAGATAAATCAACCAGGGGAAAACGACCCCCGCGCGGAACAATACAAGCAAGTGCAGAAAAGACTAGGCATGGCAGCCGCCAAACTTGCCTCCTATGATCGCAGGAAAGCAGCCGAACAGAAGGACAAAGAAGCACCCCGTGGACGTAGGGGCACATCACCTGACAAGGAAAAATCACCCCGCCGAGCACGGGGGAAAGAAGCTCGACGACGAGGAGATAGCCCGAGTGGCAGCGATAGCAGCCCAAGGGGTCGAGACCGTAGCCGCAGCCCGAGAAGAGGTCGAGATCGCAGCCCGCGGAGGAATCGAGATCGCAGCCCGCGAAAAGATCGAGACCGCAGCCGCTCGCGACACCGTAACAAAGAACCGAGAGGAGACGTCAATCGCGATGAGCCCGGATACAACGCGCGATCGGACATTGCCCAGCGCAAGGTTGATAAAGGTCGGGCGACCAGAGACCACTAGTAGAAATATGCCTTTCTATGGAATGGCATCTGTGGCGCACCAAGAAGGCGTGCGCCATAGAAATAAAATTTTGTGGCGCATGGCCTGCAGTGCGCCACAGAAATTCCTAATTCTGTGGCGCATGTCTTCCCTGTGCGCCACAGAAATTTGGCGGGGCCCACCCCAATCATTGGTCTGGCTGTCAGTACAGGTATTTTTATGGCGCACTCCACGTGGTGCGCCACAGAAAATGCCAATTTTGTGGCGCACGGCTGTGCTGTGCCACAGAAATTCCATATTCTGTGGCGCATTTTGACAGATGCGCCACAGAATATGGAATTTCTGTGGCGCAGCACAGCCGTGCGCCACAGAATTATGTGCTGGTGCGCAACAGAATTATGTGCACTGTGCACATAAAGATGGCAGCCCCTCTCTCTCCCCCCCCCCCACTCATTTCATTCCAAGTGTATGTTGCTCACTCGCCTCCCCCTTCTCTCCACTCCATTTTTACACATTTAATTCTCTTTTTTTGGTAGGTGAACCTATTTATTCGATGTATAATTGTTGGTGAAGTTTCTTGTTGTTGGGGGGGCCTAATTACTTCCATCTATACCCCGGTCCCTCCCTCTCCTCGCTCTTTTCGCGTCTCGGTATCGAATCTACTAGAGGTGAGTATAGTTGGAGGTGCATATGTCTCGTGTGGCCATCGATCGATGTGTATGGGTGTTTGTCATGCATGTGCAGGTGGACCGATCGATTGTCGCGCGCGTGTGGGCGGTCATGGTGCATGGATGTTTGCCGAAATGTTGATTCACTTCCATTTCGGCAAACTTTTGCACCCCATATGTCCTACTTATAGGAGAGGTCATGCCGAATTTTTCCGGCGACTATGCATGTTGTGGTTCTAATTTTCTGCTCTCTATGTGTCTGTGCACGCAACCATGGTACTAGAAATGAGCTCTGCTCGAATCGCTAGATACAAGAAAAACGCGAAGGCGGACATGATTCGGTGCAACAGGCGGCAGATAAGATGTCCGTGTCGATCATGCAAACTCGTGCGCTGGATTGACCCTGATTCCGCACAATTGGAGGAGCACCTTCTCAGACGCGGTTTCTTTGACGACCGCAACCACGTGGCACCGCCGGCAGCAAAAGTTGTGCACGAAGAAGAGGGCGAGCGAGGTGACGAAGGAAATGACGGCGAAGAAGATCATCATGAAGAAGGATATGTCGGCGGAGAAGATCGACATGACGATGAAGACGTGAACACGGAGACCCCGCTAATTTCGGCCTTGCGGGACTCTCATGTTCAGGATCTGCTGCTTAAGGAGACGAGCAACGACATAGCTGCAGCTAGGAAGAAAGCCAAGCTGGCGCAAATGGAGATAGACGGGGTGGCTCCGTTGTTTCCTGGGTGCCGCCCCGAGGATACGAGGTTGCATGTAACGCTTGCTGCTCTGAAGATGAAGACGCAAAACAAATGGACCGACTCGAGCTTCAACAAGAACTTGAAATTCTGGCACGATCGCCTTCCCGAGGGGAACACATTGCCAAGCAGTATCAACGAGGCTAAGAAAGTCGTGTGCCCTCTTGACCTACCTCACGAAAAATTTCACGCCTGCATCAATGATTATGTAATTTATCGGGGGGAGTACAAGGACACAACCACATGTCCGAAGTGCGGCCACGGACGATACAAGTGTGGAACCAACAACAAGAAAATTCCTCGAAAAGTGGTATGGTACTTTCCTATCACTCCCCGTCTTCAACGGTACTACGTGGACCCTAAGGAAGCAAAGCTCATGCAATGGCACGCGAAAAGGGAGAAGCCGGAAGAAGATCCGGAGAAGGGCTATATCATGACACATCCTGCAGACGCTGCCCAGTGGGAAGCATTGGACATAGCTTTCCCGAGTTTTGGGGGCGACGCGAGGAACGCCAGGCTGGGTATGAGCACCGATGGACTCAATCCGTTCGGCAACCAGAGTAGCACACATAGCAGCTGGCCCGTGTTTGTATGGCCTTACAACCTACCCCCGTGGCTGTGCACCAAGCAAAAGTACATACACTTGAGTATTCTCATCCAGGGGCCAAAACAACCAGGTGTCGACATGCATTTGTATCTCGGGCTGCTGAAAGACGAGTTAGACACGTTGTGGAAGACGCCACCCCGTACGTGGGACGCGTACACTAGAGATTATTTCCATATGAGAGCCGCATTGCTCACGACGGTCACAGACTATCCTGGTTACGCGTATGTATCTGCCCAGGTCGGCCACGGATTCTGCGGCTGCGTGAAGTGCATGGACGGGACCCCGCATCTCCAGCTACCAAGGGATCCTAGGTCTTCGAAAACCGTGTACCCAGGGGCTCGAAGGTGGCTTCGCCTGGATCACCCGTGGAGAAAACGTGGTGAGTTGTTCAATGGTAAAGACGAGCCCGATGGAGCCCCGCGCACGAGGAGCGGCGAAGAAATCGACGAGCTTCTGAAAAATTGGGACGAGTGCCCTTCGCCGGGAAAGAAGCGACCCAAGCCAGAGCCGCTGCTGGGTGTATGGAAGGCGAGGTCTGTTTTCCACGACTTGGAGTACTGGCCGGTCCTCCACGCGCCTCATAGCCTTGATGTGATGCACATTACGAAGAACATGACGGAGAGTCTGCTTGGCACTATTTGCAATTCGGAGAAGTCCAAGGATGGGCCGAAAGCAAGATACGATCTAAAACATTTTGGCATTAGGAAAAATCTACAGGTCCCCTCCGATAGTGATGATGATGATGACGATGAGGATAAGACGGAAGGGACTCAACGTCCTCCCCGCAAAAAGGCGAAGAAGAACACCGTGGTGCTTCCCGCTGCCTGCTTCACATTGAGTCCGCCGGAGCTTGAGCAGTTTTTCAGGTGCCTCCTAGAAGTCAAAGTTCCTCACGGATACTCAGGGAGTATAAGCAGATATCTGGACTTAGCGAAGAAGAGGTTCACCGGGATGAAGTCTCACGATTGTCATGTGCTCATGACGCAGATACTTCCTGTTGCGATCCGAGGGATAATGGACGAGCATGTCCGTGATACGTTGTTTGGCCTTTGCAACTTTTTCGACGTTATCACCCGGAAATCGATCGGCGTGAGGCAACTCAAGATGCTACAGGATGAGATCGTGGTGATACTATGCGAGCTCGAGATTTACTTCCCGCCGGCATTCTGTGATATATGTGTACATCTCCTTCTCCATGTCGTTGATGACATCAGGCATCTCGGCCCGACGTTTCTGCACTACATGATGCCGATGGAAAGGCAGAATGGTGTCCTGAAAGGATACGTTCGCAATAGAGCCCGTCCAGACGCAAGCATGGCCAAAGGATTTCTAAGCAACGAGTGCATCTCTTTCTGCGACAATTACCTAAGCACCGAAGACGATCAGGATGTCGGTTTGTCCACCAGGACGCACCTTGGCAGGCTCAACGGAGTCGGTCACCGCGAGGGCTGCCGCGACGTCCATGTCGGCATTCAAAAACGACGCGACGACTTTGAAAGGGCTCACCGGGTCGCGCTACAACACTTAAAGTTGATCGAGCCTTTCGTGGAAGAGCACAAAAGCTTAATCAATCAGAATTATATTGAAATGGGCGGGCCGAGGAAGATGGGAGACGTAACCAAAGAGCACAACTCCGGCTTCACGCGTTGGTTCAAGCAAAGTCAACTGATTGAAGCACGGAGAAAAATGCCTTCTACGGAAGATGAAAAACTCATATACATCTTATCACAGGGCCCCGGGCAGAACGTAAGGACCTATCAGGGGTACGACATCTCCGGTTACAGATTCTCCACCGAGGACAAGGACATGAGTAGCGAAAATCAAAACTCAGGAGTAACTATGCTATCATATGGTGATGCCGAGACTAATGTGGAAGAAAGATACTTCGGAAAGATCGAGGAGATATGGGAGCTCAACTACTGCGGAGAGACGGCGGTGCCAATGTTCCGTGTGAGATGGGCCAAGAATGTCAAGAAAGAAGGACGGTATTTCACCACAATGGTTATACCCGATGCCAAATCGAAGAACGCATCCGCGAAAAATGAGCCATGGGTACTCGCTAGCCAAGTTGACCAATGCTTCTTCATCACCGACCCGTCAAGGCCTAGCCATGTTGTCGTGAGGAGGGGCAAGAGGAGCATCATTGGAATGGAAGGAGACGCCAACGAGGATGACTTGGACAAGAACGGTGATCCGAAGATCGAGGAGGAGTTCGACAAGCACTTCGACATGCCTACTACTGGTAAAGTAAGAAGGAAGACATCCCTACCTACCCACGGTTGTCCGTTCACGCGAAGAAATATCAAGGTGGCCGGCATAAAGTATTCAGTCGCCAACAAAAAGGGAAAGAGACGCTAATTAAGAAGACTATTATGTGTATATACGTGCATGTGTATGTCTATGTGAGACAAACACTTTTTTCTATATATATGTGCATGTGTATGTGAGACAAGCACTTTTTTCTATATATATGTGCATGTATATATGTGAGACAAGCACTTCTTTCTTTAATTAATTGTATTTTAATGTTTTCTTTCTTTAATTATAATTAAATAAAATATTAAAAAATATGGGGTAACCCAGGATTCGAACCCATGTCACTAGGCTTATTTACTTCACAACTAAACCAATTGGGCTAGTATTAGATATATGTCACAGTACAACGTTTCGTTTTTTTATTTATCTATCCACGCAATTCTGTGGCGCACCACTAAATGCATGCGCCATAGAAATCAAACAATTCTTTGGCGCACCGTCTGGGTGGTGCGCCATAGAAATAGCTGCGACCCAATGACATGTGGCCCCGCACACGTGGCCACAGAATAGGCCAAAGAAATTCTGTGGCGCACCCCTGGAAGCATGCGCCATAGAATTCTAACAATTCTGTGGCGCACGGGCTCGTGGTGCGCCACAGAATATTCCTCTCAGCCAATGACATGTGGCTCCGTGCGCTCATCTTCCACACTTAGCCATATTTTGCGCGCAGTTCATCCCCTCCTCTCTCTCGACGACGAACACGATCTTCTTCTCCGGTGGATCCCCTTCTCTTCTCCCTCGCGCTCGCCACCGTGGAGGATCCATGTGGAGGTGCTAGGTGAAGGATCATCGAGGAGGTGCAGGACCACAACCTAGGAGGAGGAGTGCCGTGACCTAGCTAGGAGGAGGCCGGAGCCGCGCCGTCGCCGTCTGCATCGACCGCGGCGCCAAGGCTGCTCGACACCGTCTAGCTTCCTCGACGCCTTCCAGCTACAGGGCAGGTAAGCCCCCTCTTCTCCCTCTCAATGCTCGAAACGGGGATGGATCCAACAGCTCTCCCTCTCAATGCTCGATCTCAACCAGATTTTGTTCAACAAGGCAGCTTAATCTTTCAGTCTTAGCATTCTGGATCCATCTCCTGACATGATGAGCAAGCAATATACTACAGTATATGATTTCAGTAGGTAGCACAAGTAAAACTTATTGGTTAGATATACAGTAACAGATGATGATTTGGTTAATTTGTTAGGCACATCTTGCAGATGATGATTTGGTTTTCACATGTTTTTATGTCTGCCTGCATTTGGTTTAACAGTGCAGATGATGATTTGGTTTAACAGTGCAGTATGGTGTTCTTGCTACAGGATTAGGGACATTGTTGAATACTGCACTTTGTTTCTCTGTCTATAGTGCTTGTATTATGAGCATTGAGAGGAATATTAAAGTGTGTATGATCTTGAGAGGAAGATTTCGATGTTTTGGGATTTTTGTGCAGGTTTTTCTTTTTGAGATGCCAATGTTTCGCGAGGAAGTTGATTCATTTCCTTCCGAGCGAATTTCTGGCACTCCTAGACATAGGAAAATTAGCAAAGGTCATGCCCAAATTTTCTATGAATTTTTTTATACTTAGTAGTTTCATTTCCAAATTATTGTAACTTGAGTATCTCTGTAAAAAATTGCACCAATGGCCCACATGTCTGAAAGATCACATTTATCTATTAGAGATGATATCATTTAGTTGTAAAGGCTCATAAAGGAGAGTAATAAAAACACAAAATGATTAAACTATAAAAATGCCAACAGAAAGATGACAAGATGTCAAGATGACAAGATGTCATGTATTATTGTATTAGATAGAATTTACTATGTGTCAAACAATCACATAAAACCAACAGAAACCAAATGACGATCGAGTATAAAAATGGAATCCTTTGTATGCATATTTAGTATGGAATCTAGCTATGTTCAGTCATCATTGACCCGTGACAACGATGATCTGCTCGCCTGCAGCCACGGGAGGAGAATATCACATTTGTTTTTTTCCCCATTCCCTTTTTTCTCGCTGGTAAAGAAAAAAATCACATCACCTTCTCCAACAATTGATCAGCGCAGCAGTGCTCCTCTTCCATGATCAGCAGCACAACAGCATGCATCCTGGTTTCAGTTTAACCACATCCGGCATCAAACAGTTCATTCACTCTGTCTGAAGAGAGAGTACTAAAGCAGCAGGCAAACCACAACCTGACAGGGCTAGACAGACCTATTAGTAGGATATAAAATGCATACTGTTTGTTATGACTTTTGAACTAGGATAGCCAAACGAACCCAAGTTGTCCAAGAAGGAACTTTCTATTTTCTGGAGAAACTTGGCTACCCCACACTGAATCATAAGGATACATTATGCCTGCACCCAGGTGACATAGTAGAATTTGGTAAGTGTCATTTTTTTTCTTTTCAAAATTTGAGTACAAAACCATTCACTATAAGCTTGATGAGCTGTGCCATCATTTCCAGCCTAACTCTGCAAGCTATGCAAGGAAAGGCTACATCATAACCTTCTGAAGAGATCCATCATACTTCTTTTCCTAAAATTTATCACACTGTCGACCATTCACCGGATTATGACCATACTAACCAACCCATCCAGTTCACTCCTTCATCCAAACTTGGGACTTGGAAGCAATTCTTCGGCAAAACCCATTGCAGCAATGTGCAATCATCGTCACGCGACCGCCGCCGACGATGAGCTGCAGCCACGGGACCAGCTCGTCCCTCGAGCTGAGAAAGCTGCTGACCAGGGACTCACTAGCTTGGGCGGAACGGCACCGCCACCTCCACAAAATGAGCCGCAAACGCGCTCACAGACAGGGGCTTGCTGCACAGACAAAATAGTGACCATCAGCTGCTATTTTGCCTCTTTTTTTTTGGCTAGTTTCACAAGAAAAGAAAAGATCACATCACCTTCAACGATTGACCAGTCCAGCGGTGCTCCTCTCCCATGACCAGCAAGGAACCATTAGCACAAATCATCCTGGTGTCTTAGTTACACACCAATTCCTGCATCCCAGCTCCTAAGCAAAGTTGCTTTACCCTGTCTGAAGAGGTTGTACTGAAGCAGCACGTGATTTTCCATCGTCACCTCCCTCAACTGCACAATGTTTGGGCGATTTAGTTTCTGGAGGGCCTGCAAGAGGATGGTTCTCTATTTAGTATAGAGAATGCAAAATAATATAGTTTGATCACATCTGGTGATCTATCCCTTAATAAAATAACCATTCACATCTGCTGAATTGATCATTGTGAAGACATCTCTAACTTGTCTGAATTGATTTGTGTAACAATATCATGCTTTGTAGTTTTTAGAATATATGCCTCTGGTGATCGATCCCTTACCTGTTTGTCCTCTCCTATTACAACATTCACTTAATTGTTCCATAGTTCTGTCATTAAATAGAACGCTATGCTTTATCTATTAGCAAGACTAATATCACCGTAAGTTTAACAAATGGAGCTCTCTGGTTTGGTTTAGGCTTTCTTTGTATAGCTTTTCTGCTACAATCTACCATGCTTGGTTGGTTATGGCTTCTGGCAGCAAAGCAGATTGTAGCTTTGGTGAAAATAACAAATAAATCAGAAAGAAAAGTTAAAATTTAAGCCAGAGAAAATTTCATCAAGTAGTCATTTAGTCTTGGCCTAGGGCCTGTCTATGTTGTATATGACAGCAGGGGCATTCTTCTTACTCTATGATGTTAAAGAAATGCTACTCAGTTGCTGATGCCATTTCGTGCAATTCCTGAAATTGCTGGCTGTATGCTGAATAATTTTCCGCGCGAAGCTGGAGACTGAGTTGTCAAAATAAATGAAAATGATGCAGGCAAGCACGATCCTCTGGTTAGCAGTACTACTACCAATCGAACAAAGTACACGTTTCTGTTGATGGGGACGTGTTGCCTGCCTTGCCAATGATGGCGCATCTTAACCCAAGTGAACATACATGTGCTGGAAAAAAAGCATGGTTGACAAGAAGCAACGGTTTAGCATCATACACTAGTGTAGCAGCATAGGCAAAAAATAACTAAGCCTAAACATGCTAGAATGTTAATCAGGAAGAATTAATTACTCTAGAATTGTGTCAGTGAACTTAGGAAATTATTAAACAGGGGCAGTTATTCTCTAGAGAGGATTCATCGGCTCGAAGTCCAGAGCATATTACAGCTAGGGGTATCACAGAGTACGTTGGGGAGAAATGATAATAAACAAGTTAGTGGCTAGAAAAGCAGAGTACCTGATATACTGAATAAATAGAGTGGCTTGTTGTTCTAATGTTCTGGTGGTACTTGTGTACCCTTGTAGCACACATGTAATCATGCAAAGCAAAGTAGTTTATGTTGAATAATTTGAAATACATCTCAAAAACTCAAATTTGAATGTTATTACAGAAACATGTCTGGCTCTTCCAAGCACGGGTCCGTGCCCGAAGCCGGTGCCGAGGAAGAGGGCTGGGATGCCCACGCTGCAACCAGAATTGAGGAAGTGGACCGGGAGGACGGCGGTGATATTGATTGGGGGTACTTGGAGGAAGAGGACCAGGATGACAGCACCGATGGTGGCGGCACTGACCGCACGGCGGCTGGTGGTAGCGGTGTCGCCGCCCCGACGACCGATAAGAAGGATAAGAAGCCTCAGGCCCCAAGGAAGGATCGTAGGCCGCAAGTGCTCGCGAACGTCACTGATACAATCACCGAGGTCTCGCCGAGTGGCCTACCATTGGCGCCTGAAGCGGCTTCCTCAGGGTACGGCATGAAGCTAGGGTGCATCGTGCGGGAAAGCATGTCGATCAACACGACGGACCTTAGAAGCAGCGAAAACAAGGCTTTGGTCGAAATCCTCCTGAAGAAGTTTCACCAGCGATACACGTTCCCGGAGCCGTTCAACAAAAGGGTGGACTCTTTAGCCATCACGAAGATGAGCACCGCGTTGAGCAGCTGGAAATCCCGGGTGAAGAAGAAGATCGCGAAAGGTAAAAGCTGGGAGGAGATCCGTCGCACAGACCCGACGCTCGAGAAAGAAGATTTCGACATACTGAAGGCATACATGAACACCGAGGAGTGTAAAAAATGCACAAAATGGGGGGAGGATATGCGGGAACAAAACATAGGGCACCAACATTGCGGAAGCGGTGGTTACCGAGGAAAACAGGCTGTTTGGGAGAAGGAGGACCGCGAGATGGAACGTCTCGGAAAAGATAACCTCTGGCACAAAATCACGGATATACAAGTTAGGAACTTTGTCCGGTCCCGGTACTTCTTAGAATGGAAGACGGGGGAATTCGTGACGAAAGACCAGGACGTGAAGGAATTCGAGAAACATTTGGTAAGGACACATATATCTCAAGTACATGTATATTGCATTGATCTAATAATTAGATAATGGGATCACCTTAATTTCCTTTTGTCCGAAGGAGAGGGAGTTGCGGAAATCTGACCACTCGTCCGAAGGGTCGACGGGTCGGTGGGACACGCCTTTCAACAGGGCGACGAACGCATACAAGAAAAGGCCGTTGGATGCCCCACCGACGTCAGCTGGCCGTATCTCCGGCTTTGGGCTAAACATGAAGGTAGCCGAGTACTACGCATCAGATGCCAAGTCGTCGAGAAAAGAAGAGGAAGACGAGGAGGTCGCGGAGCTGAAGAAGAAGATGTCGGCTCTATAGAAGAAACTTGAGATCAGAGAGGTGGACCCCGACACGCTCAATAAATTAGTGGATCAGAGGCTCAAGGAAGTCATCCCCGCTGGGTTGATGGAGGGGATAGCTTCTTGGAATGCGGGGGGTCAAATTGGACCGATCCATCTGCCCACCTTCGTCGGCAGCAACTCAAGCATGAACCAGCAAGTGCCGCCGCAACAGCTGACCCCCCAGACGCCGGCGCCGCTCCTTCAGGTCACATCGGCGCCCCCTTCCGCAGCAATGCCGAAGAATGATGGGCCGGCCGCCGGCACCGTCGCCCTTGTCTCGACACCCGCCGAGCTCGACGCCATCACCAAGGTAACTAATTAGTTAGTCGTGATCTAACTACGCCTTCTCAAAATGACTGTCATCTCATGATGCCTGGTATGTTGCCCAACAGGATGAACCTTACGTACTCCTGCATCGCATGGTGCCCGGCGGAGAGTTGGTGGATGTTGTTACCGGCACTATTATACAACCGGGGGAACGTACTATGCACCACTCTCAAATGGACGAGAACGTGATGAAGGTGAAGTTGGCAAATGTAGTGCCAGAGTATCGCGACGTCCTCCCCCCTTTCAACCTCCAGGCTGCAACGAGGAGGACACCTTGGTACTTGGAGACTGCACGATTTGGGTGATGAAATGGCCGAAGAGCCAGATTCGTCTTGGGGGGGGGGGTCTTGTGATCAAGCGCAACATCGGCGCCACATCCCCTATGGCACCGCTCAATAAGATCGTCCGGCCCACGAAGCAAAGAGCCCTCCAGACAGCACCCAAGGCCGCCGCGCCTCAGAAGGAAACGGTAGTCGTCGCCACCACCACCCAGAAGGAACCGGCGGTTGTTGCCACCACCACCCAGAAGGAACCGGCGGTTGTTGCCACCACCACAAGGCACAAAGTGTTGTTGGGAAATATGCCGCAACGACCGGCCAAAAGATCATCAAATGCAATTGTGCCTCAACCGCCGGCATCACAGCCGCCGGCATCACAGCCGCCGTCACCACCAAAGGACGTGGACAACCAGTTTGCTAGAGCCGCCGGTGTCGATGACTATCGTTACGATGACAATGTCGACATCAATGCCTACCTCAACACGGGCTACAGCCAAGATAGGTACATGCCTGATATGGATCTTGACGATGAAGCCTTCCGCAGTCACGACGATCAACCTAGGCGTACTGAAGTCACGCAGTGCCTGACCTACCCGGAGGGTACAGTATTCAGCCCTGGCACGCTGCATAAGACAATTGTAGGGTCGTCCCGAGTACCCGCACCCCCAGCTCCCGCACCCCAGCTCCCGCAGCAGATCAAGCCACCGCCAGCAAGAAGATTAGGAAGAGACTTGCTAGAAAGGTCCAGCATACTAAGATCTTGGCCGACACCGTGGTACGACCCCGTAAGGATGGCTTGACCCGCTTGCATGAAGCTGGGAAACCGATACTGGGTCCGGACGAGATACAAGGGGCAACTGGACCAATGCTCACATTGCAGAACATTATCGTGATGCTAGAGGGCCTCCTTCTTAAAGAAGAGTCTCCAAATTACCCGGCGTTCGTGGTCAAGGTGCCAGAGGGCCCGGACTTCGTCCATGAAGACCCCGCGGGACTGTTCTTCATAGCGTACGAGGATATCTTCAATCTGTTTCACTCGAGACGGCTGGACTATAACTTGGTCCGCCTATACGCGCTCAATGCTCAGCTGCAGATCCAGCGAGAGTTACCCCCGTACGTTATGGTAGCGGATCCCTACTACATGCGTGATAGCCAGCTGGAGGAAGGATCAAGTTCACGGACCAAGGCAGTGAAGTACCTCGAGAGCTTCATGTTGAGAAACAGTGAGAACAAGAGGGACATTCTTTTGCTTGTCTTTCCCGAGTAAGTCTCGCGACCGTCGTAGCTAATGTTTTTTTTTCTAGATTTCATCCATTGCTTATCCTGGATTCGATTGCATGTGTTGAGCAGGGACACATACTGCACACTCATCGTGCTTTGCCCAAAGTGGTCACTAGCCGAGTACTTCGACTCGTCGAATAAGACGAAGAAGAAAGACTACACCAGAATAAGGAGTGTTCTCGATGAGGCTCTCAACGGCTACGCCCAAAATGGAGGCACATTCGAAAAGAAACAAGAATGTATCAGGCCGGCTACTAGCAAATACGGATTCAGGCACGTGACCGAGTTCCCCTGCATCAAGCTGCCGGCTTGGAGCACAAAGGAGGCCTTCTATGCCCTCCATCACCTCAAAGGGATTGTCCGCGATGCAAATAATATGAATCATCCTTCTAAACTCCGAGACTGGTCCAACAAAATGGCGGGGGAAATCTCACAGGAAGATCTTATGCAAGATTTTCATCGTATCAAAGTCAAATTGTCGGAGATAATCATTGAAGATGTCAACAAAAAGGGAGGGTCCTTGAACCAGCCCATAGGGTTATGCCAGAGGGATATCCAGGAACGCCTAGAGCGGCAGGCTGATCGTAGGTCGTGGATGACGAAGGAGCTATATAAGCCATTTCCGGCGCCTCTCCAGAAGAGGTATCGTTGATCGAGTTGTGCGTAGCTAGCTACTGTTAGTTTGTTTAACAAAATTTGCTTAACTTATATAAGCCTAGCTACAACGCAATGAAGTCAAAAAAAATTGCTTCCATTTCGGTATATGTCTGTTCTTGCTGGTGATTGTCATTTGTTTTATCTGTGGAGTTATGTGGCATGACGATTGGTTGGTGTTTCTAGATCATGGCAATCATTAACAATCTATGGGGATTTTTCTGTTGGGGTTCTTGTCATGTCTAGTAATGTTGTTTTCTGTGATAAATTCAATAAAACATTGGGAGCCTATTAATAGTCGGAACAATCATTACATTAATTTGCTGTGTGGAATAACAATCATTAGATTAATTTGCTGTGTTGAATAACAATCAACCATTAACTTGAGAAAGAAAAGTAGTACTAGTAGTAATAGTGACTGTAGATGGACCATATATTTCTCCTCTTCCAGACTGAAATTTATGCCATCTGCATGACGAAAATTGAGAGAACATGTAAACAAGAGATTATATAGTGAAAATTATACCATCTGCATGACGAATCTGTATACAAGAGAGAAGTGAGTATAGCATTCCGTTCCATTTTAGAGGTACACATGAGCTTAAGGAAATACAAACTCCCTGTTCATGCTCTAATGTGCACTGTGTCAGTCTGGATGTTGGATTGTGCAATGAACCTCAAGAGCTGGTAGGATGTTACAACAGTTGTTACTTAACAAGTATTTTCATGTGTTAAGAGTGCGGAGATGATTTCTGTGACAAAGAATGAAACAGACAAAACTAATGCTGCCATGGAAACAGTCAGCAAGGAAAACTGCATCTTATGATAAACATCAACAATCATTAGGAACCTCGGCCACCACTATTACTTGGTCAATGTATTGTAGAGTACAATGCATAAACTGGTACCAATGCTGACCATGCATGGAGAGAGATGACATACCTTGCCACAGAACTCACATAATTACTTGGAGTGCTAAGACACCTCCATTTCTTGATCTGCTTATGCAAAATGGCACCAAACCTAGTTGTTTTTTGCATTATATATACTTACTAATATGCTTTGTGTCTATCTATATAGATGACGTACTACGTGGTGTTCGAGGGTCGGGTTCCAGGAGTCTATGACGAGTGGAAGGACTGTAAAGCACAGGTCGACAAGTTCAGCGGCAACTGCTATAAAGGATACAAGACTAGACACGAGGCGGTTGCGAAGTGGAGGGACCACCAGTCGAAACAGAATAACAAGATGAAGATCTCCATCAAGCTACCGTTCTTGCTCACCATCGTCGCCGTGCTTGTAGTCTATTTCATCTTAGCTTAGGCATTTGTAACTTGACAACTCGAGTAACTATGTGGTGACAATAATTGTTCGATGATGTGTTTGACAACTCGAGTAACTATGTGATCACTTTGAGCCAAATTCGATACTTTGCACTATGTATCACTATTGTGATTAAGTAACTTTGTAAAATATCAGTAGTATGTTATATATTGTCAAATATCACTGCTGTGTATAATTCCTGTATAATTCTTGTATAATTCTTGTATAATTCCTGTATATTCAAACTGTATATAGCTGAAACAAATTAAATTTCGAAAAATATCATCCTTTTTTGTGGCGCACCACTAAATCTTTCTGTGGCGCACCTTATTTCTGTGGCGCATCACCTACGGGTGCGCCATAGAATCAGCTATTCATTCTGTGGCGCATGTTGGTGGTGCGCCATAGAATGCTCCTTTCTATGGCGCATGTTGGACGTGCGCCATAGAAGTAAGTATTTCTGTGGCGCACGGTATTGGTGCGCCACAGAAAATATTTTTGTGGCGTGTATTCTGTGGCGCACCCCTGTGGCCCCGGGGTGCGCCACAAAATCCCTTTTTGGTGCGCCACTGATGAAGGGATCTGTACTAGTGGACCGTGCGCGCTCCCCATCCACCTCCTCCGATGACGAAGTCTGCGGATCCCTATGCGTTACCCGCAGCATCCGCAAAGCGCCGCTACCCAAAAGATTTAAGCTATCCACGGAAGTACAGAAATACGATGGTTCGCAAGAGCCTTCGGCCTGGTTGTCAGATTACCTCACGGCAGTAAAATAATGCCAACGTGGGAACAAAAACATAGCTATGCAGTACCTCAACCTACACCTAGTCGGTGCTGCCCGTAGCTGGCTCGAAGGAAGGCCGAAGGCATGCTATGGGTCTTGGGACGACCTAAACCTCGATTTCTGCAAAAATTTCCAGGCAATGTACAAAGGACCTGCGACCATCGAGGCGCTACGAGCTTGCAAGCAGAAAAGTGGCGAGTCTTCTCGCGAATATATCCAGCGATGGACCACACTAAGGAATACAGCGGGAAATATTTCAGAAGAAGTCGCGGTTGAAGCATTCGCGAAAGGATCACGGCGAACTTCTTTCAGGGAAGAACATGGGCAACTAGCACCCAAAACCATGGGAGAATTGATGGCCATAGCCATTAGATGGGCAAACGGCAAAGACGCAGTGCGCAATGAGAAAGATTTATCCCCAGCACACGATGACGATCGCCATAATCGAAAGAAAAGAAGAAAGAACTACGACCATGATGATCGAGAAGAATTTGTGGCAGCGGAGTTCACAAAAAATCGCGACAGCGGATATCGTGGAAAATGCAAGTGGAAGCCAAAGCAAGAAGACAAAACCCCCGAGGAGGATCTCGACGGTTACTGCACGCTACATCTATTTACAGATAAGCGCACAGGCAAAACTAAGGCAACACACCTTCTCAAGGATTGCCGAAAGTTCATCGATATCCACGAGGCCCTCTTGAAGAAAAACAGAGCAACAATTAATCAGGGTTACCCGCAACTTCCTGGAGGAGGAACTCAAGGATTTCAACAGCCGTAAGCCCTGCCCCCAGCAGGAAACCAAAACGCAATGCTAGCTGCGCTGCCAGCGCCACCCGCCCCAAATCAGGGAGCCAACGGGTACCCGAACCCAGCAGGACTCTTAGGCATGATACGAAAGGTCTGTCCATCACGCAGAGCTCAGAAGACAAACACGCGACATCTATGCATGGCTGTGCAAACTCCACCTACAAGAACTGAGTATCTAAAGATGGCGGAACAACTGATAACCTTTTCCAAGGAAGACCACCCTCCGCAAGTCTATCGGCCAGGACACGCCGCACTTCTCATACAAGCACAAATTGGAAATTACGAGCTGGCTCGCGTGTTCATGGACGGAGGCAGCAGCATCAACATCATCTACGCAGACACGCTCCAGCGTATGAACAAGAATTTGGATGGACTCGCAGAATCAAAGACATCCTTCCACGGGATAGTTCCAGGGAAAGCAGTCCGTCCACTCGGAACGATCAACCTAGAGGTGGTGCTAGGCAACCGAAGCAATTATAGGCGAGAATTTCTCGATTTCGAAGTTGTCGATTGGCCCTCACAGTACCACGCCATTCTCGGTCGAACGTCGTTCGCCAGATTCATGGCAGTACCACACTACGCATACCTGAAGCTCAAGTTACCTAGAGAATATGGTATAATCACCATCGACGGCGATTTTCAAAAGTCCAATAAATGCAACATTGAATTCAACGAGATCGCCCAATCCTTCGGGATGCAAGAAGAACTAGAGGAGATAGCAAAGACCACGGATCACTCCGTGATGCCTCTCACAGAGAAGAATGCTCCAGAGCTCGAGTTCAACACAAATAGCAGTACCCGCAAGCATCAAGTACACCCGACGGATTCTGCGAAGACGGCGATGGTGTCTACCACCCTCCCACCGGCATAGGAATGCGCGCTCGTCGAGCTCCTCCGTGAGTACTGGGAAATTTTCGCCTGGCTGTCTTCAGATATGCCAGGGATACCCAGGGAGTTCGTCGAGCACTCACTCGAAGTCTTCAAAGACGCCAAGCCTATCAAGCAGACTACCCGAAGGTTCTCAGAGCCCAAACAAAAAGCACTCGGAGAAGAAGTAAACAGACTACTCGCAGCAAAATTTATTCGCGAGATAAAAATTTCCACCTGGTTAACAAACCCGGTGCTGGTCCCGAAGAAAAATACCAACATCCTTCGCGTGTGCATCGACTACACGTCGTTGAATAAACACTGCCCAAAGGATAACTTTCCCCTGCCACGAATCGATCAGATCGTGGACTCTACAACAGGTTGCCAACGCCTCTCTTTCTTGGACGCCTATTCAGGCTATAATCAAATCAGGATGAAGAAGGAGGACGAGGAGAAGACGGCGTTTATAACACCCCACGGTGTTTACTGCAACACAACAATGCCCTTCGGGCTGAAAAACGCAGACGCAACATATCAGCGCTGCATGCAAAAATGTCTCGCCAAGCTCATTGGAAAGAACGTGCAAGTGTACGTTGACGATATCGTCATCAAGACTCTAGTGGAAGATACGCTTCTCGATGATATCACAGAAACATTCGACGCGTTCAACGCATACCGAATCAAGCTTAACCCGACCAAGTGTGTCTTTGGCGTCCCTGCAGGACAACTTCTCGGGTACCTGATCTCCGCTCGAGGGATCGAAGCTAACCCGGAAAAAATCCAAGCAATCCTGACAATGAAGGAGCCAACCAATCTCCGTGGCGTGCGGCAGCTCGCGAGACGACTAGCCGCCCTAAGCAGATTCATTGCAAGGCTAGGCGAGCAAGCGCTACCCTTCTACAAGTTACTGAAGAAAACGGATAAGTTCGAGTGGATGCCCGAAGCACAGAAAGCATTCCCAGACCTCAAGCGAGCATTGCAGAGCAGGCGCGTCCTGGCAACGCCACAAGAACGAGAGCCACTGTTCCTATACCTAGCCGCGACAAATCAGGTCATTAGCACAGAAATCGTGGTCGAACGGGCGGAGGACGGCAATGCGTTTGGTATCCAAAGGCCAATATATTACATCAGCGAAGTGCTTTCGCCCTGCAAACAGAGATATCCCCATTACCAGAAGCTCGCGTACGGTGTGGTGCTCACAGCCCGAAAACTCAAACATTACTTCCAGAAACACACCGTCACGGTGGTAAACGACGCATCACTGGGGACTATCATGAATAACCCAATGTCATCTGGAAGAATTGCAAAGTGGAGTATCGAGCTCGGCGCCTGGGACATCATATACGCGGGTCACAAGGCTATCAAATCACAAGTGCTCGTGGAGTTCCTAAGCGAGTGGAAAGAACTACAAACACCAGGCCCTCCAGAGTATACAAGCAATTGGATAATGTATTTCGATGGATCAAAGAGAAACGAAGGAGCCGGAGTTGGGGTAGTCCTAATATCCACGAGAGGTAACAAGTTACAATACGTCCTCCGATTGGACTTCCCACCCGACGACCCGACGTCAAATAATGATGCAGAGTACGAAGGCCTCCTACACGGCATGAAGATGGCGATTGTCTGTGGAGCAACCCGACTAATGATCTATGGAGATTCAAACCTCATAGTGCAGCAGACAATGAAAGAGTGTGACGCCATTGCAGAAAACATGGTTGCCTATCGAGATATGTACAATCTACTCGAAGGAAGTTTCCAAGGGTGCGAACTAAAGCACATTGCGCGATCCAGCAACGAAGAAGCGGATAAATTGGCAAATATGGGTTCTACAAACACACCCATACCGCCTGAAATATACTTCAAAAGGATGATAAAACGATCAGTCAAAGTCAAAAAAGCAGCAGAAGCACCCGAGACATTGGAGACAGAGGTCAGCCCGCAAGCTGCTATGATTGAGCTTACCCACAACATCTCAAGACAAGTTTTTCTGGTCGAGTCAGTCTGGACGCAGAAATACCTCGACTACTTGTCCAACAAACAGCTCCCAGCAGATATTCGCGAGGCTAGATAGATAGTGCGACGCAGCAAAGCTTTTCGAGTACTCAATGTAGAACTATACAAACAGAGCATATCAGGAATATTACAAAGATGCATAGAACCTGAGGATGGCAAGGAACTACTACGGGATATCCACCAAGGAGATTACGGACACCATGCTAGCTGGAAGGCAATCGTGGGTAAAGCTTTTTGCGCAGGGTTCTACTAGCTCACAGCAGTCAGGGATGCAAAGGACCTAGTCGATAGATGCAACGCATGTCAAAGATTTGCGCCCAAGCCGCACGCCCCTGCCACTGAGCTTCACATGATCCCAATCGCTTGGCCCTTTGCGCAATGGGGGCTAGACATGGTAGGACCTCTGAGAAAATCAACACCCGGAGGATACACGCACTTGCTAGTTGTAGTCGACAAATTTACAAAATGGATTTAGGCCATGCCAGTCACCTCAGCCAGCGCTCAATGCGCCGTCAAATTCCTTGACTCCATCGTGTGCAGATTTGGAATACCACACAACATCATCACCGACAATGGAAGCAATTTCACAGCACAGGAAACATAGCAGTTCTGCGAGGAAAAGGGCATCACCCTCAGTTTCGCCTGTGTGGCTCACCCATAAACCAATGGCCAAGTCGAGCGATCCAACGGATTGGTCTCGGCTGGAATAAAGAAACGACATTGGGCAGAGGAGTTACCCTCCGTACTATGGAGCCTACACACGAGCCCAAATCGATCAACAAACTACACACCATTTTTCATGGTATACGGAGCTGAAGCAGTCCTTCCCGAAGACGCCAAGTTCAACGCCCCACGAGTCGTCGCTTACAGCGAAGAAACCTCTAACAGGGCACTCGCGGAAGACGTGGATGCACTCGACGAAATACGCGACATTGCACTCGCAAGATCCGCGGTATATCAACAGTCGCTACGCAACTACCACAACCGCCGTATACGCCACAGAGGCTTCGTGGCAGGAGATTTGGTGCTGCGACTCAAGCAGAAGGAAGGACACAAGCTCGAGCCACCGTGGGAAGGACCCTTCATAATACACGAAGTTATCCCTGGTGGCGCTTATCGACTGAAGAACCCCGAGACCGGTGGCATCTAATCCAATCCATGGAATGTTGCGCAGCTCCGCAAATTTTATCCTTAGACTATTCTACTCGACAAAATAAGGCTATACTAGCCATACTGTAGCTCGAAGACAATACATGACTTCCCAGTCATATTAATGGTTTCTCAACCATAGTTTTTCAAGTCATTGATCTTTACACGCTAAATAACAGGTATACACCCCCAAACACACGGGGGCTACGCCTAACATAGCATCACTTACAAAGACAGGAATACAAACAAGGTCGGCACCTTATAAAGTTTCAAGACGACTATACAAAGTAACAGGATACATACATCCTACGATTACATAAGGCGGCGAGCGTTTTCCTCGGCTAATACCCGATCCACCTCTTCCGAGGTCAATCGAATAATTTCCTTTGCTGCAGGCCGAACAGCTCTATAATGAGGGGCCATGTCGACTAGACCACCAGGGAGCATGGCTGCAGAGTTGAAATTCACCTCAGGATGCCACAATCGGACGAAGGAAAGTGCTACTACAGACCCGCAGATCATCTGGTTGCAGACGCACTCGCGAATTTCTCCTTCTCGCCCGAAAGTTCTGAGGAGATGGCTCAAATCTTCTGAACCCCTTTCCAACGGATAGAAAGCAGAGTTCACAGCAATCAAGGTCTCATGGCAGGAACTCACGAGCATCTTCGCCGGGACTACTCGATACTTCAAAGTAGCAAGCACAAATCCTCGACTACGATCGGACCAAAAGTTATTTGCATGGGGTTTTGAACTACTGGCTTCGTGAAGAATATGGTTTTCCACCCAATGCTTTTCACACCGATCGTCAGGCTGAACAACTGCAAAGAAAGCTACATAGTCAAAGAAAGAAAGAAGACACGGAAAGCCAGGGGGCTGAGATACTTACAAAGCAAATCCTTGGCAACGGCCGCCAATTCATCCATCACAAACTGCTCACGCTCAACCGCAAGTTTCTGTTTGGACTTGGCTACATCAGCCACCGCACGCAGAACTTTTAGCTTGCGCTCACCATCCGCAACATGGTCACGGAGGCCATCAAAAGTGCTAACAGCAGCAACGAGCGGATCCAATTGTGCAGCAGATCCACTCGAAGACTCCGCGGCAGCACCAATTTCCTGGAGGAAAACACAGAAGTTAAAGAAAAAAGTTTAAAATAAGCCCACTCGAGAAAGTAAAACCACCCATTCAAACAGGTGCTCGGGGGCTACTCCCATCGGGAGAACTTCACGACAATCAATTGTAGAAAATCACAAAGCTCGGATATCAAAAGAACATTCTGATTAAAGGTAAAAGTGCGGGAATACATCCCAAAGGTTCATTACATCAGGAAGAACAATTTAAACTAAATCCTATCGTATCGAATCGCAAAAGTGCTGCCACTCGTAGTAGGTTGCCCCTTGCGACTGACACTAGCAATCAAGACGGACAACTTCCGAGCCAGGGCTTCAGCTAGCTCGCCAAAAGTACGAAGCGCTACCTTTCTGCCCGTGGAAGGATTGACGGGGAGACTCGAGTAGGCTTCATCCAAGCCTTCAACTCCATGCGCCAGCGCGAACTGGATAGTGGTCTTCGCTCCGCACTCTGACTGGGCAACTGAGTAGGCCTGAAGGATGTCGTCCTCCAGAAAAACCTTCAGAAGACCGCCCAAAGTAGGCGGAACTGCGACGTTCACCAAAAGGTGCTCATGGAATTTCCTCAGCACTTGGGTGGTATCACCGATGAGGGAACCGATCCCATCCGCATGCTTCCGGAGCTGGGCGAGGGAATCCGTCACCGCATCCACTCGAGTGACCCCAGGAAGCTCTAGCGCGACGCCAAGGATATCTACAAGAAGTAGTATTAGTTTCAAAGGCGGTCCAAGTTAACCACAAAATGACAAAGACAAGTAATACTTACTCGCGAAGTTCTGAGCTAAAGGACGGAGGAAGTCGACAAGATCGTTGTCCTGTTTGACGCCGGCTTCCTCCAATTTGTTCAAGGCATCCTCAGCACCCGTGAGCTTCCCCTCGTAGTCAGCCGACTGCTTGCGAAGGGACTCAAGTTCCTTTCGAGCAGTCTCCAATTCAGCCTCGAAGTTATTCGCCCGAGTGATAGCATCGGCCTTTTCAGCATTCAGAATTTCGACTTGAGCGGCACAAACAAGGGATTTCAGAGATGAAGAAATTTGCACGACTGGAAAAGATAGAGAGAAAAAGCAGATCAAGTTACCTCGGAGGAGTTGACCTTTCGAGTCGAGTCGGTCGCGATCTGCCCGAAGGGTCACGCACTTCGTCTCAGCCGAAATCACACGGCGGCAAACAGCCACGAGGGAGTCAAGGAGAGCCTGCAAAACAAGGAAGAAAGAAAATAAAAAAAGATAGAAAAGTTTGAGCCTATTCATGACTGTACACACTCGTGAATAGCCTCGGCGGCTACTCCCATCGGGAGCACTGCCGTGCACCCGATAAAAATCCTAAAACGAACGAAGTACAGGATGCGAAGGAAGATAACAAAGTTTACCTGGCCTTGAGCAATGCAGAGAGGATCAGCCGAGCTGCCCGAAACTTCTTTCGAGGTCAAACCCCTAACCGCAAAGCTAGGGAGCCGATATTCCGTAGCCGCAGCTGTGGGGACTGGACTCGGCGACTTCTGGACGGTGCCGGCAGTTGGAGTCCCACCCGCAGCAGCAACTTCTTTCCTTTTTTCGAGAGGAAGTGAAGAAGCAAACCGGCCAGGGCTGATGGATTGGAGGCTGTCATGAAGGAAAAAAACAAGTGTCAGAAGAAACAAAAATGAAACATTCGACTAGAACAAAGAAGCGAAAACTTACTCGTCATCATCTTCATCATCCAGCATATCCGCGTTCCAAGCGGTTTGGATTGTCGGTTTGAGAGCAAGAGGAGCGCGCACACTCAGCAGGGTCGCGCGGAGAGGATCCTTATCAGACCCTCCGCCAAGGGAGTTGTCCTTAGAAGTAGCTTCGTCCCCCTCCGTCCGGCAGCGGTTGGCGGGTGCAGGAGATCACTACCCGATTCTTCCAAGTCATCCGCAGGATGTCACGCTCAGAACTCGAATCGTCTTCGGTGACGCTGGTCGTCAGGACAGGAACAATCCAGGTTGCTCGCCAACAAGGTCCGAGACTTCTTTCACCGGAAACTGGCGGGTAGCAGGAACACCGCTAACACTCTACAAGAAGAAAAGGCAGACGAAATTTCCAGTCGACCAAACTTTCAGCTAGAAACAAGAACTCCAAGACAAGAGGAAATTTGAACTTACTTTGGGTGGAGGAGTTCTCGACGCCCACAAAAGACTGCGTGACAGAGCAGTCAGGGAAGGCTCGCCCACTTTCAAGCTGGTGATGGCCGCGATTTTCTTCTCGAATTCAACAATTCGAAAGTTCTTCGCGGACCTCACGCGGTGGCTGAGCGGTGTCGGATAGCTTCAACACCATGGTATTCCCACATCATGGAGGGCATCTCCTGCAGAGGCTGGATCCTGCGCTTGAGGAACATGCTCGCCAGGTGCAAGCCGTTCAGCACAACTCCTGCGGTTTGGTCACGAAGGGAGGCCACCTTGGCGAGTAGCGGGGCGACGATTCGACTTTCTTCGGCTGAAAGCTTGTGCGCCCAGGACTTCCGCCGCTTCAGGACAGCGAACGGGTGGAACTCATGAGATCCACCCGCGCTGTTGTCGACGACGTAGAACCACTTCTTTCTCCATCCTTGCGCAGAGTCGATGAAGTGCATCCCGAAGTAGCAGTTGTCCGATTTTGTCTAGATTCCAAAGCCACCGGTGCACAGCGGCTCTCCGGACTTAGTCTCTACCCGCGATTTCTCGCGGAAGACACGCCCCTTGAAGAGGGCCTTCCAAAGGCCACAGTGAGGGCGGATGCCCAATAAGCACTCGCAAAAAACGATGAAGCACGAGATGTGCTGCACCGCATTTGGAGGCAGATCATGGAGCTGTATGCCATAGACATACAACAATGCCACAAGGAAAGGATGGAGGGGGAAGGAGAGCCCGCGCGAAACATGATCAGCGAAGATCACGCGTTCGTTCGCACGGGGATTTGGTACCTCTTCTTTTTTACCGAGGCGCACCCGCTTCTCGGTCTCCGGAGGCAGCATCCCCTCCCTCTGCATCTCCTTGATGCTTTTGTTCGTCGTGTTGGGCGAGCGCCAGTCGCCTGAGCGCGGAGCAGGTGGCGCGGGAACTTCCTCCGTCGCCTTCGAAGAAGAAGTAGCTGCACTGCGTTTCTTGCCTCCCGCCATGGATGCTGGTGCGAGCTCACAGAGAAAGAGTTGAGCACGAGGAAGACGAAGGCTGGAAGCGAATGACCGGAAATTTTCACCGTTTACCTAAGGGCCACATTTATACACGGAGCCGCCCAATCCTGGCCGTTCATCGAGCAACGTGGCACCCATCGCAGCTGCCACGCGTGAAGCTGAAACGGAAGGGCGGCGGAAGCTGTTTCGTGCCACGATCCCAACAGTAGATCGTGCGCAATTACTGCGCGCAGTTCGCGTAAAAACCGGAAACGACGTCTCGTTTCCGGTCAAAAAGCTGACAAGGTGGGCCAGCACCTCTACTCTCGCTCCGTCACGTCCCATCGGGAGGATAAAGTGCACCGTGACATCATAGCGCGCATCATCAAGCCCAACATTTCTTCGGATAAGAGCCCAAACACGAAATAGACTTCGTATGGGCAAATCAAAAACGCGAAAACTCCTTCGCATGAAGCTCCAAACACGAAATAACTTCATATGGACAAACTGTGACGCGAAAATTCTCTCGCATAAAAGTCCCAGATACGAAATTTCTTTTCAAATGGGCATGACAAAAATTCCAAACACGAAAACTCTTTCGTATGGAAGGAAGATTACAAAGCACACAACACTTTGTGCGCAAAATCAAGGGAGAAAATTTTCACTCGAAATATCTCTCGACAAAAACCTGCTAGTGCGTAGCTCCTACCACTCGATCATACGATGTACACACATCAATCTCCCGGATAGTTTGGCCGACTAGGCACATCCGGATGCCGTATTTCTTTCGAATACGAAGGTAAGACCCAAAAGATCTCTCTTGAGGGCCTGGAATCGCACTCAAGATGCGTCCTCCGGTAAATTCCATGTCAACAACACGAAGAAAACTCCTAGCGGCCGCGCCGGGTGCCCCTTTAGGTTAAGTTCGACTCGGTAATACCTCAACGGCCCAGTCGCAACGATCACCTCGCCGGATTCGAGTCGGAGGTCTCGAATTTGTGTAGGCCAGAACCATTTTTGCCCTAGATGCAATTAATTGGCCATGATCTTTCGGGAGAGCCAAGCGACTGAGCCGCATCCTTCTACGAAAACAGCCAACACAAGGCACATTTACTACTCGATGCTCGAGTACAGAAGCGCATCGCGCACAGGGTATACACCCTCAAAACAAGACGATTGAATAACCAATCGAAGAAATCAAGAACGGACTCCGAGTGCTCACCCGACTGATTCTCAATCGACTAAACACTCGGGGGCTACTGACGAAGGGATGGATCCTAGGCCTGTCGGGTGTGCCTACCCGGTCTCAGGCCCACGGCCCAGGCTCTAAAGGAGGGGTCGCGGATTATTCTAGAAGGCCCAATTTAAGCCCACCCGCAATGCCTTGCTGGTTAAGATAGGAAACTTGTAGCCGACATAGGGTTAGAGTTCGGGTCCTACACGGGTATGGTTTGAGACCTGGCCACCTATATAAGGCCAGGAGAACCACCTGGAGAGGACCAAGCAATACCGCACCACCAAGCCTTGAGCTCGAGATCGTACTCTCGACTTGAGCAATCCCCCATTGTAACCGATCTATTGGTGAATAGAGATCAACAGAGGTAGGAGTAAGGGTTTTACCTCTACGAGGGCCCCGAACCTGGGTAAATCGTGTCCCCTGTCTAGCCGACGATTGTCACCAGCGCCACGTTCTCCTAATCGAAACCCTATGGGTTCACCCGAGGGACTTGTTGAGATGCAGATTCGACACCGGGAGGTTCTCCAGCCTTTATATAGTAGGCTAGATCTCGAATCTGTCTCCGGGTAGGTCACAAAAACCATAGCTACGTCGTTTTCCTCCTTGATCCTGGGGTTGCAAGTATTGCAAGTGGGCCTCGGCTGGGCCTCCCAGATGAATAGGGTGGCTCCTCATGATGGGCTTCCGTGCTTGATTTAGACCGGGTAGGCCTGGCTCGATTACCTAGGAAGCATGCCTCCGTCAGTAGCACCTGAGTGCTTATTCGACACTCGGGAGTCGAGTAAGCACTCAACTTCATGCCTGATATCTTGTGAACTTGAAGCCAAAAGCTTTTTTTAGGATGTGCAAATCATGTTCGATGAGATCTCGTGTGCGGAGTGTTGGGATTCACTGTATGTAACGGTTGTAGAGGGATGCGGTTTGGTAGCATGGTTCACTCGACGGATCGAGGACCAATTAATTTGCACTCGGGCAAAAATAGAACTGACCTACACAAGTTCGAGTCACTCGACTCGAACCTGGATAGGTGATCGCTGCAACTCATGCCGTGCAGGGCATACCGAGCCGAGCTTAACCTTTAATTGTGTACCCAGTGCGTCCGCCAAGATTTTTCATCATGTTGTTAGCACGGAATTTACCAGCTAATGCATCCTGAGTGCGATTCCTGGGCCCAAAAGACGGATCTTTGGGTCGTACCTTCACGTTTGCAAAAAGTGGAATCCAATCGTGCCGCGATGGCAATACTACCCGGGAGTTATAGTGTTGTGTGACGCGTTGCGTTTTATAATCGCGATATTATCGACGAGCCCCTGTTCGAGGTGTACACTCGCGATTTTCTCCTGGAAATTGTGGCGAGTGCATGTGTATGCCTTGAAATCGTGACATTTCCGTTTAGGTGAGTGTTTTTCAATTTGAACCCGTATGAAAATGAGTTCATAAGCTGCTGATATCGTGAGCACTCGCCTTCTTCCAAAGTGACGTGTCGCAGGGTGGCAGTAGTGGGACGAGAGTGATGGGCCCACTCTGCCAGCTTTTGACCGGAAGCAGACCGTCGTGCGCCGGTTTTGCCACTCGGTGGCGCAGTAAATTACGCGTGGATGCATTCAATATCGTGCAGGGAAACTAAATGCAAGTGTTTCGCCTTTTCGTGACGCAATGTCGAGTGCTTTGAGACGCGTGACTCAGTTGTTGCACATTGTTTTCTTTTGTCGGGTGGCTCTAGACGGCCCTGGCCCTTTGAGTGCTCCTAGGGTTTTTGTTGGGACTTCACGAGCTGATCCAAGTGTAGCCGTTGTTTTGCGTAGCCATATTCTTGATGGTGAGCAAAAGTTGAAGGCTTTGCAGTGGGTTTCAGTTGTGGCGAGGTCGAAGCAAAAACTTGCATCTGCACGTCAACAGTTTCTGATAGAAGAATTGGTGAGTGTTGCGAGGGGCTTGCTTTGTAAGTGCTCCCCAAGCCCCCGAAGACTCAGATTATTTCTGAATCCCGAGAGTTCTAATATCCATGTGTGTAACTTCTGGTCTGACAGAAGTAGAGGTTTTGTCATGGCGACTCTCAAGTATCGAGTGTAGAAAGTTCGATCTTTTTTCGAGTCTTGTCGGGAGGCGCTTTCTTCTGTGTACAATACTATGTATCCTATGGATGCTACTCCCGAAGGTATGAGTGTGTTGCTCCGGAAATTTCGCCGTGTCGAAGACGTTCGAGAATGCGTGCGTCAACAATTGGTAAGTGGGGCTCAGGTTGCTTTAGCTTTTGTGTGGGCTTGGCATCCTTCTCTGAATGTTCATGTTGTTGCTCGACTTCCACCTTTACAGGGGGACTCGATGGAATTTGGTCCGCATTATGAAGGGGTGAGAGGTGCGGCTGAGCGCATTACTTCGTTGATACAGGCTGAAACTCGGCGACTGCTATGAGAAAATGCTAGTCACCAATGACTCGATAATAGTTCATGTCTTGTATATTTTGCTTTGTAGCTTTGGAGGTGTATGTACCTTCTGATTGTAAGGTGTATGAACCTTGTCGAATTTTAGAGTGTGATTTGTTTGTATATGATGTTCGGCGTGTTATGCTAGTTAGGCGTAGCCCCCGTGTGTTGTGGTGAAATCCTTTTTAGCATGGTGTAAAGCATTCGATAAATAAGGTGAAAATGATGAGGAACCAAAGGTTCTGTATATTTGATGGCTGAAAAGAGCCATGTATTTGTTCGAGTTACACTAATGGCTGAATAGCCTTATTGCATAAAGGGAAAATAATCTTGTATGTGTAGAATTTGCGCACGTGCACTATGTTTCATGGATTTGAGTAGACTACGCTAGATTCTGGGTCCTTCAGCTTGTACGCGCCTCCCATGAGTACTTCATGTATGATGTAAGGTCCCTCCCAAGAGGGAGAGCTTATGGTGGATTTCCTGCTTCAGGCGCAATACCAGATCCCCTTCGACAAAAGATCTGATGCGCTCTCAACAAGATGATTAAGGTAAACTTTCCCCAAGATATAACACCAAGGGTATTGACATACCAGCAGAATTCCATATTGATCTCCAGGAAATCTTCAAGATTAACCTAAAACGACTGGAATAGCTGATATGGCAGCCGCCCTGATCGACGAGGAGTACAAGAGGATTAAGGTAAACTTCCCCAAGATACATCACAAACTCTAGGAGAAGGAGGCACTTGACCGTATCAACGTTGAGTATGTGGCAGGAGATGGGTACATTGCATACGAGTTGTACCACAAGATTGGTGTCTTCAATCATAGGCGGCATCACATCGTACCGCTAGTACTACCACCAGTGTCCCGTGTGTCTTCAAAATGCAAGATAGATGCTTTTTGGCGACGTCCTGCTGAACCATGCGACGATGCCGAGTTGTGTTTGCAATGGCGAACATAATTTTTATTTCTATTATGTCTGCAATGAATGATTCTGAGTACTTCCTGTAATGGATGTTTGAATTTTATTTCTAGTATGTCCGTGTTTAAGTACGGTTTGTGAGTAAGAATATTTAGTAAGCTGTAAGAAAGCTTTCTGAAACAGTGTGATGTATGTGCTGAATTACTTTCAAAAAATTGTCATGTCATTCTATTATGGTTTCTCTCGGTTTCTATTATAATTTCGTCCATATGAATGACTTTAAGCCGATTATTCGAAAGTAAATCAAAATATGTGTTGTTTTTAGTGGTCCAGCAAACTTATGTTATTTTAGGTGTAAGTAAACTCACTGGTATACTTATCATGTTTTCACGTGTTTCCCTTATATCGTGTGTCTGTAAGAATGTGAAAGCATGATGAAAACATGTGCAAACAGTGGCAAACAAAGTGGAGACAAATAAAAATATGGAGAAAATGAGAAAAACATGAGTGAAACAAGTGAAAACATGATGAAGCATGATGAAAACATGTAAAAACGGTGGAAATCAAAGTGAAAACAAATGAAAACATGGAGAAAACAGTGAAAAACATGTGGGAAACAAGTGAAAACATGTGAAAACAGTGGAGAACAAAGTGCAAACAAATGAAAATATAGAGAAGACATTGAAAAACACGAGGGAAACGAGTGAAAACATGGTGAAAACATGTGAAAACATTTCAAAACATAGTGAAAGCCTGATGAAAACATGTAGAAAATATTGGTCACTTTTCAAACATGAAAATGTCATAACCCCGGGGTGTGACTGGCTTTGGCGACACTCGCTCCTTATAAATAGATAGATTATATTTAGGGTGCGATTCAAAGTGTTGTCTTAATCGACTAGAAAGTTATCTTTAGTGGTAGTGTTATTAACATGTCCTTTCATGCTAACTCTTTGATATTATGTTACATTTGTGTTATTGGAATAATTGCATGTTTATCATGTTTTTATGTGAAGCTTGATGATATGTAAGTCATATTTGAATTTCTCTCATTTTTCTAATCGATTTAGACATATTATTTGTCAAATTTCGATTTACTTATTTCTGGATATGAATTATTCAATATAAAATATAAAAAGCAAATAAGTTAATTATTATATAATTCAAGATTATTTGAATTCAAGATTATTATTACTTATTTATCTTTGTTTACTTAAATAATTTTTTGGATTAACAAAATAACTGTGACATCATGGTCGTTAATATGATTGATATCATACTATTGTGAGGAAATCTGTCTTTGTTTATTGGAAGCTAAGAGAAAAGGAACTAAGAAGTTAAGTGTGCTGCGAGTGGAGCAGTCTGATGATGGGTAACCGATCGGGAAGTGTCACTTGACCGACCAGGAAGTGTCACTAGAAGTGAGCGATTAAAATTAAAATTAAGAATGATTAGATCTAAAAATAATTGAGAGTACAGGAAAACATAAAGCTAAATCCCAAACCCCAAAATGGAAAACATAAACTCTAAACCCCAAAATGAAAAATCAACCGCAAAATGAAAAAAAAACACAAATTTTTTTGTCCCGGTTTGTAACACCAACTGGGAAAAAAGGTTCTCCAGCACACGGGGACGACCGCGACTATGTGGATGCGCATTTAGTCTCTATTCATGGCTGATCGGGACTAAAGGTGTGTGTGGGGGAGGGGGTGGCTTAAGGCTCGATTGGGCAGTTCCGGTTGGAAAACCGGGACTAGAGGCCCTTACCAACCAGGACAAAAGCCCCGTTTTCCACTAGTGACCACCCCATGTCTCTAGGCTTGTTTATGCATTGAGCATACCACTAGTAGGAAACAGACTATAGCACCAGGAACTTACCTAGCGAATTTACCTCTGGCAAACTAGGGTTTGTTTGCCAGCGGTATCTCGAGCTACCACTGGCGCATCGCTGTTTGCCAGCGGTAGCAAGCTACAGCTGGTGGGTTAGCACTTGCAAATCACCGTTCGCCAGCAGTAGCTAAAATCTGTTTGCCAGCAGTAGCCTTTCTCCTATTAGTGTACATATTGTTGAGCAACTTTTCGTCATTCAAATTCAAAATTTTCAAAAGATCTTGAATGTTTTGACATGTAATAACATTATCTCGTGGGTCTCGAGTAAGAACCAAATAAAACATACAATGTATAAGAGAGGAAAAGGAAGGGATCATCAACTAGTTTTCGTTCCATTTATATCGTGAACATATGAGATGGGTATTGCAAAGATCAAGCTATATATGTAGTAAGTATGCAATATGAGTGATGAGCTATGCTTTTTTTAGATTCTACATTGGGATTGGTGTACAAATCAATGAGGATGGAATCACACTATCTCATGAGTCATGGGGAAAGAAGATACTTGAAAAATGTCTCGTGAAATATTGAAATCAAACTCATTTTCCAATGGAACCTTGTCTTAGATTCAGCAAAATGAGTGAAGCACATCCGGTTGATTCTACGGAGTACAAAAGTGTGGTTAAAAGTTTGAGGTCTCTTCCTAAAATAGGACCGGACTTGGCCAATTCTGTTAGGTATTGTGTTTCGTTTCATGGAAGCACTACAAAGGAACATGGGACAATTGTGAAACATAGACTCAAGTATATCAAAGGGATAGCAAACTTCGGTATTACTCCATCCGTCCGGAATTAAATGTCACAAAGTTTGACAAAAGTGGATGTATGTAGAGTGTATCTATTTGACAGAGAAAGAGGAGGCAAAACTAGATATGGTAGCAGACCATAATAGTACCTGCGGGTGTGGGGTATCTATTATATACTAAAAGCAATATATGGATCTAAACAGAGCCACCATGTTAAGCCACATCATCCAAATTATATAGAATGTTAGATCTAAAATTTGTGGCTGAGATTTAATGATAAGAGATGTTA